>JBAIZL010000002.1:317767644-318015144 GCA_036971475.1 Prosapia bicincta | reverse complement strand
ATAGTAAAAAAAGTATGTTTTTAATTTTAGAACTTAGCAAATTAATGACTTGCGAATTTAAATTGTAAGTAATTTAACTTAATAGCCTATACTAAAAATTAAATTTTCGATCGCAGCTATCTGCATTAGAATAAAAACATTATTTTCCCTAAATATTATATCTTAGTAGGCCTATATTTTCCCTAAATATTATATCTTAGTAGGCCTATATTATTCATAAATTTACTGAAATTATAAGTTCGTAAGTTGTTAATGTATAAAATGCAAACCCCAAAGTTTTGTTCATGAACAACAAAGTTGATATTTTTGTTAACATTATCGCTACAAATGTAACACTTAAGAAATTAAATAAAACACAACGCTAAACAACTTGAAAAATTCTGAAACTTATATTACTTGTTACACACTTGATTAACTTTTTTATATTATTAGATTTAAATTAACTCAAATTTAAACAAATTCTTACATAAGACCATTAATTATTTACGCTTGCAGAATATGCGTTTTGACTTTGTGAGTGATTGTATTAAGAAATGTTTAAGAGAAAGTTGACAGAGTATTTCTGAAAATTTCACTTAAACAAGATGTCAAAATAAAGTAAAGACAGAATAAATTTTTTTACCATTGCACTTGACAATTCAGTCACGTGATCACGCTGCTTTCTGCGACCGTTAAGACGCCCCGTCTAATTGAACGGTCGGTCGTGGCAGTAGCAGGTGATGGAAAGTGAAAGGCTCCACACCTGCTCGCGCCATGCGGGTCGGTCGCCTTCTTGGCCTTAACGGACGTTATCCTTAGCGCGCGCGCGCGCATCGGTTCAAGGCGCGCAGCTTGTGCTTTTTACAAGTACTTGTAATTTTTCAGACAAGCTGCGGCGATTTGCTTACTTGTTTCGCAATCTAATGAAATAACTTGCGACAATTTTAAATATATTTGTGTATTTTTCTTTTCTGAAAATACAATTTGAAAATAAATTTCTAGTTGTATTATGTTCGAAAATTTCGTGTTCCATTTTCATTCACAATTTTACTGGATCGGGAAATAAGAAAAACAAATAAATTCATTTTTTTTAGACGAAAGTGTTGAAATGATATTGAACTTCTATTGAGTTATCGTAAAAAAAAAATATTCCTCAATTAACTGGCTTTTTGAGAACCTACTTACATCAAACTCTAGAAAACTATATATAATATTAAATGAACTAAATTGTTTTATTTAGGACGTCTGTTGTTAATTAAACCAATTTTCCGATTCTGACAAAACAGACCGTACTTATGAATCATAGCATAATTAACCTTGTTTAATGGAATATTGAAAAGATAACTAATTCTGTTTTCTTTGAAACTTTCTAACATATGATAAAAGAAATATTATGAACCAGCGATTCTAGGGAGCACTTTGTGCAGCCTGGTTGCATTCCTGATTAAGTGATTTTTGTTTGATGACGAAAAAATCTTAATGTGAAATATTCATTAATAACGCATAAATTAGAGATTAGCTAACGCTTACGGTAGATTATGAAAGTTCATTGATTCTGCGATATTAATTAAAAACATTTAAATCTTCAGTCGATTAATGTTTGAAGACTGGTCATTTCATATACTATTGTTTCTGTGCTCGCGCGTTAGTGAGCGTACGATCCTGCGTATGTGTGTTTGTTGTGGTAGTGATATAATGATTTCAAATTTCATTGCAAATGTCTCATTTCTTGCAGACGGTTAAAAATAAAGCATTCAGGTGAATGTAAGAAATTGACTACATGTATTGAGTCGTTTATTTGGAAAATTTATTGAAAAGATTTTATTAGAATTATTTTATTGCATTTTATGAAGATACTTTTCTCTTCTATCATTGTAAAATAAAATCCTATCTTTAAATTAACTCAATAAACTATTACACACACACACACACACACACACACACACACACACACACAAACACACACACACACACATATGTATATATATATATATATATATATATATATATATATATATATATATATATGTATATGTGTATATATATATATATATATATGTATATGTGTATATATATATATATATATATATATATATATACACACATATACATATATATATATATATATATAAAGAACTAAGTCAAAATACAAATACAAGAATTATAATTGAATTATAATTCTTGTATTTGTATTTTGACTTAGTTCTTTATTAATACACAAGAATACATATTGCGATATTTATATATATATATATATATATATATATATATATACTAATAGATTGCACAATAACATAAAATTTAAACACCAATATATGGAAGATATTATAGTAAATTACGATTTAAACAACGAGAATCCTTGGCTACAAAGAAAACAGCAACCGGAGTTAGGGATTATGTACGCACATTCCACTAATACAGTTAACGAAATCAGACAGTTTTAAACATTTGCTGACTGTGTCGCTAACTGTCCAAGCAAATTGTGTATATAGGCTTTTGTAATTGCTGTATAAGTTTAGTTGTAGTCAAGAGTTTTTCCTCTTTATTTCAAAATTATAGACTAATCATCTTAACTGATGCTATTTTAATTTTCAGCTAGATACTTAATTACATTATTTATTTAAAAAGTTATGATTAGGAAACTCAAATTTCCCAAAACGAGTTCCAATTAAAAATAAATAAAGTCGCAAAATTTCTAGTATTAAACTAAAAACTATAAATGCTGATGACTTTTGTTTACTGCATCATTATATCCAGTTTGTCCCAAAGTTTCTTTCTGAATTTATCTTCTATTTGACTTGATTCCTTCGTTGTACATTGACCGAGCCCTGTTTTTAGTCAAGATTTTATCTTGTTCAAAGGTCAGAGGTTTGATCACGAGTTCTACATTCTGTCACCTTTCAGGCGGTGATATCTTGAACAGTGTCTTTAATTTATCACCTAAAAACCTGCTTACTGGCAGCTGCAATTTTGTACTTAGATATATGTTCATGGTTGTATTTTATTTAGAAAGTTCGTTTACCAACTTGCATATCGGCTCACAGCGGACGTTGGTTTTATAACTTGACGTATTTAGAAAGTCTAACAAAGTATTGGCGATAAATTGCCTAAACTTTAAAATTGCATTAACAAAAATTTTTTAATTATTTTTTCTCGTTTTCAATTCGAAAAGGAAGCGTAGAGGATTATCACCTGATGTTTTTGTATATCGCAGATACAACGAAGATATTATACACTGATGGTTAGGATAAGATGAGGTTACAACTAATCCATTTATAGCAAAATTTGATACTTCGCTATAAAGACAGTTTAACAAAGACAGTATTGCCCGATGACTAGATATAAAGCAGCTATGAAGAAGATACTATCACCTAGGTTATGATAAAATGAGGTTACAACCAATCCATCTATAGCAAAATCACTATAATCTGACACTTCGCTATAAAGACAGTTTAACAAAGACAGTATTGCCCGATGACTAGATATAAAGCAGCTATGAAGAAGATACTATCACCTAGGTTATGATAAAATGAGGTTACAACTAATCCATCTATAGCAAAATCACTATAATCTGACACTTCGCTATAAAGACAGTTTAACAAAGACAGTATTGCCCAAAGACTAGATATAAAGGAGCTATGAAGAAGATACTACCACCTAGGTTATGATAAAATGAGGTTACAACTAATCCATCTATAGCAAAATCACTATAATCTGACACTTCGCTATAAAGACAGTTTAACAAAGACAGTATTGCCCAAAGACTAGATATAAAGCAGCTATGAAGAAGATACTATCACCTAGGTTATGATAAAATGAGGTTACAACTAATCCATCTATAGCAAAATCACTATAATCTGATACTTCGCTATAAAGACAGTTTAACAAAGACAGTATTGCCCAAAGACTAGATATAAAGCAGCTATGAAGAAGATACTATCACCTAGGTTATGATAAAATGAGGTTACAACTAATCCATCTATAGCAAAATCACTATAATCTGACACTTCGCTATAAAGACAGTTTAACAAAGACAGTATTGCCCAAAGACTAGATATAAAGCAGCTATGAAGAAGATACTATCACCTAGGTTATGTTAAGATGAGGTTACAACTAATCCATCTATAGCAAAATCACTATAATCTGACACTTCGCTATAAAGACAGTTTAACAAAGACAGTATTGCCCGATGACTAGATATAAAGCAGCTATGAAGAAGATACTATCACCTAGGTTATGATAAGATGAGGTTACAACTAATCCATCTATAGCAAAATCACTATAATCTGACACTTCGCTATAAAGACAGTTTAACAAAGACAGTATTGCCCAAAGACTAGATATAAAGGAGCTATGAAGAAGATACTACCACCTAGGTTATGATAAAATGAGGTTACAACTAATCCATATATAGCAAAATCACTATAATCTGACACTTCGCTATAAAGACAGTTTAACAAAGACAGTATTGCCCGATGACTAGATATAAAGCAGCTATGAAGAAGATACTATCACCTAGGTTATATGAAAGTATAATAGGCTAAATACAGTTCACCTCATGAGTGGGTATAAAAACGACTAAAAAACAGCATCAACTGATGGTTAGGTATAAAAGAATTACATCACATAGATAATAGCATCTAATGGTTAAGCAACTTATATGAGTGGTAACAAATACGGAATCGCCTAATGGTTGGCTAACTACGAGTGCTACGTAGTTATAGCAAAGATTGTCACATAGTGTGAAAAATATTTATCGCAAACACAGTATCACCTCATTGTTGGTATTATCACCTAATAAGAAAACCGAAAAATTTGTCTTATATAAGGTTAAAATAATGAAAGTAACACTTTTTTTTTAAAATTACTTTTGTGTGTTTTGAATCGAAAATCACGCGTAGGTAATGGATTCATTAGCTACGTTACGATTTTACTGTTAGTTACTAATAAATGGATTGTTAACCTTGCAAAGACAATATTACGAGCAGGTTTCTTATAGAACATTTATAACAAAAACAGTGTCACATTATGGTTGAGTATGAGACAGTTACACCAAAGAGAGAATCAACTTGTGGTTAGTTATAAGAAAATTATAAATATACAATATCCTGAAGGTTAGGTTAAAGATAGTTATAGTCAAGTTATAATAAAAATATACATTTCAGGTTACTGGTTACTGAGGTTAGAAATCATTTGTTCCAGTTCCCCATTGATTTTCCAAAAGCTATCCTCCTAGTTTTCCACAAGTAATAAAAATACAACTTTTTCTGTCTTCAACACTTGTCCTACAACTGCTCGTACAGTTTCTCTAGCGATAGTTTTACGGCCAACAAAAATACGTTAGTGATTTTTCCCCATTTTATTAACCTATTGAAATTTGTTTTTCATCTGAGACACCTCCATCAAATAATTATTATTAGCTACAAGCTATATAGGCCTACTTACATTTCAATTCCTTATTCATCATGTTGACCCAATATATGACAATTATTAATGTTTCAAATAAGGAAACTAAATTTATATGTTCAACAAAAAGTTCTTTTCACATGTTCAAATAAAAAACTATGATTTTTGAAAGCAGAATGTTAATATTCTATTTAACTTAATAATTCTTCAACAATTACTAAATTATCTGTCTTTTTAAATATATTGAACAGCTGCGTGAGTCTTACTGTATATCTCACGAGACATAGCAAGAGACGTGAGATGCTCACGAGGGAAGTTCGTAGACTAGTAAAGGTGGAAGACCATACAGCTGTCTACTCTCTCGCATCTAGGAACAGAGATGAAAAAGTGGGTGACAGATACTCTAAGGTCATACTTAGTGCATCCGTTGTAAGGAGAGCATTTTTGACTGACAATGATGATGACACCAAACGGGTGTTTGAATGTGGCGGCTCTTCGCAATGGAACTGAGAAAATTCGAGATGGTCACTTCCGCTTATTAAACGTTTGCTTAGCGATCCGACAAAGCTTTTCTCAACTATTTAAGAACGAATGTTGGCACGTTTGATGAACTCCTTTCATATATTGAAAAAAGTGTATATGTATATATACACGATACATATATAGCATACACTACCTAGTGGCGGAAGTAACTAAGAGCTCGCCTAATCAGCGGCATTTAAGGCTATACAATCCATTGACATACGTCGACATGTCTCGACGTGCGTTATACAATCCATTGAAATGCGTTGACATGTCTCGACGTGCATTGTAGTGTTCCTGCACAGCTCAAAAATCAACGGCCGTCCCGGCATTCGTATTTCAGTACACGCGTGACTCGTGTGTCGTCATGTATTTATGTCTATTGATTTCTACAATAGATTTCAAAAAGCAAGTTGAAACTGACATACTAAGCGTGTTCGTGTGGTTCTAGTCTAAGGGTCAAGTAGGCCACTCCAGGTCGTCTGGTCCAGTCTCTTGCTATGTCTCGCGATATGCGAGATAAATAAAATGTAGAGTTTAATTTTATTGTAAACTATGTTAATCGGTTTATACTACATTAAATTGGTCTGGTAAGATAAACTCTACAAGAATTGTGCCATAGTGGTCTTTATTACGTCACTATTAAGTTAGATAACGCGCATTATAACTGTATTAATTTACATTATATTATATCAGTAAATCAGCTATAATTATAAATTTATATCACTTTATATAATTATTGAATCCAATTCTCTACACCGGACACTTGTGTTGACTTAAACTACGACCATAACAAGACCAAGTCTACTTAAAATGCGTCTTGACCACTTTGTGTACGTTAATCATGCGAAACAGGAAACCCCCCCCCCTCTATCACATGGGATCCGATAGGTACATCAGAAGTAAATTATTGATTCATACCGGAAGTTCTCCACATGGTATAACTTTAGAATTATTTCCCACGCTGAGGGTTTTGTTAGGCGAACGGTAAAAGTTAAAATAATCGTGTTTAAATCAAGTTCTATACAACATATAATTATTTTATGAAAATAGACTTGATCATTATTAATTTGTCTTTGAAGCGGTGAAATAATGTGTTGCATCAAGCGACAACCTTGTGTTAGTAGTTCGAAACTAGGATATAAATATGTGTGAACGAACACTTTTTAACTTAGATGTTTACATTTCGAATATAAATACAATTATAAATTTGGCTACGTATAAAAATATAAACTTTTAAAATAGGCTACTTTCCAAGATTTATCTTATACTACCCTACCAATAACCGATTGCTAAAGTTAGAACCCACAAATTAATATTTACCACTATGCATCGAAAATGGTTATTTTCGGTTTCATGTGAGAAAGTGGTCGTTTCCCAGTCTCAAATTCAGAGCAAGGGGAAACGTTTTTCTTGTGTTTGATTTAGATCAGCACAACCGTTGTTCGAATTTAGTTTCCTGTTTGTCCACCAAGAGCGCTAATACTGTATTTCTTTCCAATGAGTTTGTCCGTTTGAAATCCGCTGCACTTAAAAGGTTAAAAATGAATTTGTCAAAACAAGTACCTAAATTTTACTGCAGTACTTAAGTTTTTTTAAACTATTGGTGCAAATAAAATAATAGATAAGTTATTTAACAGAGCTTCTGACATATGATAAAACTTAATACCAAAGAAATATTTGTATTCCAAAGAAATGTTACTATAGTAGGCTACGTTTTTGGAGCGGAACATGGTAAATGTTTGTACACAAATCTATAACGTTTCTTTGTATATTAATGAGAAATATCATTCATGAATGTCAAAAGTTCTTTTTCTGTTCTTGATCGAATTTCCGCACACTTCTGTGAGACCGTTTAGGGAGATGCTTCTGACGACAAGCCAGACCGTAACTGAAGATGTCACTGTCAATCGAAGCGTCATTCCTCATTAAATTTAAAGTAAGTTTTACTATAAGTAAGGACATATTAATATATATTAAAGTGTATGAGTATCAACTAGTAGAATCGAATATAGAATTAAATTATATTTTATATTTAAAAATAAAATTGCAGTTTCATATTCAGTGGAAAAATATGTAATACAAATTGAGAGTAGATCAAATTGAACAGACTCACACGCACTCTCTCTTATACACAAAAACACAAGTAAGCTTACATACTTAGGCCTCCTATATATTCTTATTTATTCAAATGTGCGTCAACGGATTTGTTTTTAAGCCTGATAAAAAAAACTCCAAGCAATCCACATTTCCTTCTAAAGTAAACATTATTTTGTTGGTCTATTGTTGATCTGACCCACTTTTAGATTAATTAAGTTATTGTTGCAACACGCAACAGTTGGTTAGTCTGTAGGACGTTTCGTAGAAGAGAGGGAGTTTTCTCATTTAGATGGGTATTATTTGGGAAGAAAATTATTAATTGTAAAATCGATTCAACAGACATGATACGTCAACAATATACTCTAGGCAGACACCATTGGTAATTATAAAGAAAGTTAATTGCTTCTTAAGAACCGTCTAATCTTAAGCCTGTATGCTGTGAATTGAAATCAACATTGGTTATAATATATATATATATATATATATATATATATATATATATATATATATATATATATATATATATATATATATATATTATATATATTTATATATATATATATATATATATATATATTATATATATTTATATATATATATTTTTATATATATAATATTTATATATATAAATATTATATGAATAATATTTTCATAAACTAGAACATATAAATTCTTATTTTTCTTAATATTTTTTTTACTAAGCTAAATAAATGAAGCTTTTCGCTGATTTGCAATATCAGCATTCTCAAACGTTCAAGTATAGGTAAAATTTTATAAGCTGACACTTGATGGCAGCGGGCCTTGAGAGCCCGTGGACGATAGATGGGTTGAGGCTCTCGCAGGTCATTTTAAAAAATACCCACCCTTGGACTTCCGGTGTCTTATAGGGCTGTCTCATTATTTTGTTTCTACATAGTATTTCAACACACTGTACATTTGATCTATAAATACCGGTACCACTCATATCCAATTTATTTATTTTAATATTTGTAGTTAATATATTATTTAATTTATTGTTTAAGCAAAAATCTCTTTTGATATAAGTGTATTTAATCATTTTAAAAATTTATTTATTTCGTATACGGTAAATGTGAATTAAGACAAATTGTTTACTTAAAATTAGTTGTACTTATAGCTTATTTTGTTTAAAATATTACCTATTTTTAAATTATATTATTATTTAATTTATTGATGGTTTTCTTTTCGTATCCGTTTTTAAACTTTTTTAACTTACATGATTTAACGGAATCTCATTCATGCTATATAATGAACTCTATAAACATTTCTTGTTGTAACCATCTTGAATTCACTGATTAAAGTATAATTGAAAGATACTTAACTAAGTGAATACGTAAGGGCTTACTTGCTGACGCGTTTCGAAACAATCATTCCTTTCCCGAAAGCAACGTAAAATAAATGCTTGTTTCGAAAAGCGTCAGCAAGTAAATCCTTACATATTCACTTAGTTAGGTATCTTTCAATTATAAACTTTATAAACCGGGTTTTTTTATTATGTAGATTGTTTGAGTAGTTATGTTATTTATCTGTTTGAGTAGGTTTCCTGTATATTGCGAAATTTAATTTATTATTTTCCTTATAATTCGTGATATTTAGAAAAATTATTGCATTATGTTTTTCTATTTCATGTGGAAACTGTATTTTATTGTGTATATGATTTATGTCGTTAATTATTAGATTTAGATTTACAGCATTGTTTGCGGAAATATATAATCCATCATCTACATATCTGTACCATAGTTCATTGTTGTCGTATTTTTTTAATAATTTTAATTATTTCTTCGTCAATATATTGTAAAAATATTTCGGACATGATACATGATAGAGGCAAACCCTTTACTAAACCATCTTCTTGTCTGTAAATTTTGTTATTATAGTAGTTTTAATTAAATATTATTTTAATTACATAAATTATTTCAAAGATTTCTTTATTATCTATTTTATATCATATTAAATTCCCTGTTTTTATTTTATATGTTTCATTTAAAGGTATATTTGTATACATATCCATTACATCGAATGATACTAATTTAAGTTCATTGTTTATTTTTATCTTTTGAATTTTGACTATTAGATGATTAATGTTTTGTTATAGTTTGATTATTTTTTATTTTCTCAATATTTTAATTTTTAAAAGCTATTATTTTGGATATTTTATAAGAAGGTGCACTTGCACTTTTAAAATTAATAATAGGTCTAATTGGTTTATTTTCTTTATGTTATCTTATAATTCCATTTAGTGATGCTATTTTCGGGTGGTTATTTATAATAGCATTGTTGATTTTCGGATTAAGTAATAAGTATGATCTTTTTATAATATTTTTTAATTCATTTTGGTATTTATCAGTAGGGTCTTTTATTAGTTCTATAAAGTTGCTACCATAAATATATTTTTCATTTTTGTCTATGTGTTCATGTTTAGTAATTACCCCTACTGCATTACATTTGTCAGCTTTTACTGTGCATAAGTTAATATTTTCTAATTTCGTTTTTGGTTACAAAATTGTATATATTGATTCTTATTTTGATAATTTATCAATTTATATTATTTGTTTTTATATTAAATTATTTTGTTTATTAGCTGCCTTAATTCTTATTTTTCTTAGCCTATTCATTTTCTTTTAATTTATTTATAGTGATTTCCGTATCTACTATAATATTATCTATACTCTTATTAATGTTTTTTTTAATATTTACTATATATATCTTCTAAATGTTTTCTTCATTTTTAGTAAAACCTAAGTTATTCAAATTAATTAAATTTGGATGAAATATATGATAAGTTCTCTCATATATTTTTCTTTATTTATTTTTAAATTATTTAATTGTTTATTTATATTATCCATTTTAATTCCTTTAAGCTTCCTAATTTTTATATTAATTCTTTGTTATAGATATTACAACTTTATAAATAATTAGCTAATTCCACATAAAATTTATATATCTCGTATGTTACTTTACTTCGTTTTTTATATATTTCATTAATTTAATTTTTATCCACAATTTTTCAGCTTGTATTTTAGTTTTTTGTGCTGCTTTACTTTTATTTTTAATGGTTATAGTAGAATATTTGGGGGTGATTTGTAATTGAATGCATCTTTTATTAAACAAATAATTACAATTATTTTTCATTAATTGAATTTTTTTTTATAAATTAACTTTGTCAATGAAACTTTATTTCCAACTGCTTTAAACATAGTACAACTATTTACATCAAAACCTTTTTACCAATATTAATTATTTTTATTATTTCACTACTAAATTACTTATTTATAATTAGTATTTACATTTTTATACAATATATCCTTCAATATATTAACGTAGTTTTTTGTTAATAACTATAAATGAAATATTATTTAATTTAAGGTATGAATACGAATATTTTCTATTTATATTTTAGTATAATACTTGTTTTCGAAATTCTTTATTATTAATATGGTATTTAATTTATAATTTATCATTAAGATAATTACCATATAGATATGTAACATGTTTTTGAATAAATCAATTAATAACATTATTACAACAATTATAGCTTTATAGTTGGAATAATATAAACAACATCTCTTTTATAATTAATTATAATAATATAAATAATTCTGATTTATGTTTTGATCCTATTCTTGTCAATAGTTAATATTATAACGCTAATTTACTTAAAATATAGACGATTTAAATATTTCCAATTCATAAAGACTATATTCCCCTATGTGATCAATCAAATACATAAACTAAATTTTCTTATGATTTCATTTAAGAATTTTAAGATAAATTTTTACACAAGATTTTCATTTAACAATGATTTTTTTTTAAAATCATATAAATAAGTTAAAAGAGTATTAAATACCAAATAGCAAAGAAAAATCGATATAAAAAGGAAACAATCAATAAATTAAACAATAATATAATTAAAAAATTAGGTAATAATATAAACAAAAGTAACTATACAACTAATCTTTAAAAAAATATTTGGTCCGAATTCGTATTTACCGGATACGAAATTAAACCAATTTTAAAGTTATTTAAATACACTTATGTCAAACCAGCATTTTTCACAAACATTAATATAAATAATATATTAAATACAAATAATAAAATAAATAAATTCGATATAAGTGGTATTTATAGTATCAACTGTACAATGTGTCAAAAATACTACATAGTAGAAACTAAAAATAGAATAAAAGAAAGGTATAAAGAACATTTAAATGCATTTAAATCTAATTTAGCGACACATTGTATTGAAAATAATCATTATTTCCTGGAAATAAATAATATGAAATTAATTAAACATGCACAAAAAGGGTTAAAAATTAATATTGTTTAAAATTTAGACATATATAAAAGTGAAATTTAGAATACAAAATAAAAACATACTAATAATTTTAGTATCTCCGATGATATCTTGAAATTTAAAAAACTATTATAAATAGAAAGTATTGGCAGTTGTATAATCAAACAGATAAGATACATATTAGCTGATTATTTTTACATGAACAGTCAGAATGTGGTTGTTGAGTTCTGTGTCACTTGTAAGTTGGAAAATGCTAATTCTGCAGGTCAGCGAAAAGCTTCACTTATTTAGCATAGTAAAAGTGTTGAGAAAAATTAAAAAATTATATATATATATATATATATATATATATATATATATTATAATAAAGATGATTATTTTTTCTTGATTTATTATAATTATTTAATAACTTCAAAGCTTTTCGTAATCAAGATGTATATTTCATTCAACATTTACAAATTTGCTGAAGCTTTTCGCTGGTGTACAGTTCCAGCATTCTCAAAGTCTACTAACATGATTTATAAAACTATTCAAACATTACTCTATTTGATTGCACTATGTACATAAACTATTGATAACTTTATCCCTTTAATTTATTTGTTTGCCATTAAATAAACTATCTGTTTAATACAATCTTAAATTCTATCCAAAACATGAAAAATTGTGTTGTGTTTAGATTTAAGTTGGGACTGTTCTTTAATGAGTATTTTATTTAATTTATATTTGTAGATATATAGGTTTCCACAACATTCGTTTTTCAAACCTTTATTAATATGTTTGATTAAATTCATATTTTGTACCGTCTGGAAAACTATGGTTATTTGTAATACAATGAGTAGCCATATTCGATTTATATATATCTGGTTTTATATACGCATTGAGATGTTCTTTGTAGCGATCCTTTATTTTCTTTTTCGTTTGAACTACATAATTTTTATTGCAATCTTGGCAATTTATACTATATATCCCACATAAATCCAATTTACTAATGTAATTACTTTGATTCAAAATAAGATTATTGATTGTATTGTTTGTATAAAACGCAAATTTAATATTAGTATTTTTGAACAACGTTTCAAGTGATTTAATTTCATAACCCGTGTAAATAAATTTAGTCCATTTTGTTTCATTTTTACTTATAATTTGGCTGTTATAATTTAGTAATTTATTCCGAACGTTACTATTCAATTTGTCTATAGTCTTCCTTTTATAACCGTTTACTGAATCTAACTGATATATTATGTTTAATTCATTTTGTCTATTTTGTTTATTTAATGGTATTTTATACATCCTATACAATAGGTTGTGCAAGCATGCCATCTTTTGATTATATGGATGATTGGAATGGTTTGGTATAATATTATCAGTAATCATGGGTTTTCTATATATTTCATAATCTAATTTGTCAATCTGGTTATATATTGTAATATCAAGGTAATTAAGTGTGTTGTTACATTCAATTTCGTGGGAAAATTTTATATTGTGATGCAAGTTGTTTATTTCTTTAATTATTAAGTCTAAATTTATGCCATTATTTGTAGAATATATATATATATATATATATATATATATATATATATATATAATTATTATAGTGGTAATATGTTTTCTTGTAATATAGTTATTAATTTTTTTTTTGGTATATTATATTTTTCTCTTTTATTTGATAATTCAAGAGAAATATAATATATCACTTCAGGTAAAAATATTTTGATACATAATTATTATTTTTCCTGAAGATGCTGGTACTGTTTTAACGGCGAAAGCTTTGACTAATACTGTAGACTATATGTATTAAAAGTATTCTTGTTTTTGAAATATTTTAATTTTATTAATTATTATATATATAAACCAAAGCACACACAATGTTATAAAAATATAAAGGACATAACTAAAGAGCCGAGACACCTCCAGAACATGGCTTCTATTAAACCTTACGAGATATTTAATTGGAGTAAGCTGGTTTATAGAGGTTACAAGTAATTAAACAAGTGTATAGGGTATAAGTATGTACTTAAAGTATAGGTTCAACAAGTCATTGATTTATTAGCTGAAAAGGAAATAATTTAGCATTATTAATGTTTCATATCCAATAATATTTAAACAACAGTTTTTATAAAACCTTTTCTATGCAGCTTTCCAGTAGATAAACTCCAGTTAAAACCTCCAAACAACGTTTTGTGTGTGTGTGTGTGTGTGTGTGTGTGTGTGTTGGGCTGTCTGTTAAAACATCCACAATGAAACTTTATACTTGAATAAGAAACTGGCTGTCGTCTTCCTAAACAAAATACTAATTGTCACAAACGGGAGACATTATTCAAGAAGATGAGAAGGGGTGGGGGAGAGCCACCTGGCTGGCGTGTGCCACGAGATCACAATCATATTCAGATTATAACATGTGGTCCGACACACGACTAACCCTACTGCGGGAGTCAAGACGCAACTGCAACACGACTTCACGGTCTGCGCTTACGTAATTGAATGTAACGAGTTTCTGTAGTATTAACGAAACCTTGCTTAGCGAAGCCAAATATGAGGCTTACAAAACCATATATAATATAAATAACTGTCGCTATAATTTTTATGTAGGCCCTACTCTACTGATTACTGGCTACTATTCGTTTATATTTAAACTTCGGTAACTAATTATCAAAATAATAGATCAAAAGATCTAACTAATCAGATCAAAAGATCTGATTTTCACTTTTGTTTTTACTTTTGCTAAAACTTTATAGGTTATGTTTAATATATATATATATATATATATTTTAGTTAATTTCATTTGTGTATTTTCACTGAAGATGACGACAAAGTAGTCGTCGAAACGCGTTTGAAATAAAAAAATTGTATATTTGTGAGTTGTATATATTTTTAGTATTTAATTATAATTATCAAAATGTTTAAATAAAATGTTTGTAACCGTTTTCATTTATGATAAAGGTGAATTTATTTTTACTGTTCAAGTTGATACACTTCAAGAAAAAACCGTCCACCAACTAAATGCTCTACTTTTAACAAAATAGAAACAAACTGATTGCATCTTACAAACCTTCCTTAACTGCATACTAGTAGCAATATAAAAACGAAATGTCTGTATCTAAACATTTAAAGATATTTGGAGTACATATCCATAATAACATGCAGAAGATTACTGCATTAACATGCGGGATGAAACACGAGGGTTAGTGAAAAATCGTTTCAATTGAACACGAATTTGAAGATAACAACTCTACCCTTAACATGACCAAAAATTCTTCTTAAAAGATTGTATCTACAATTTAACATAGTTTTAAAAAATATTTATAAAAATTAAAGTGTAACTTATTAAATTTTACGTAACATTTACTTTTTTTAAACGTCTTATATATAATAATTTTATTTACTGAGTATACGAGGGTATTTTCCGTTAGTAACTCTTATCAGATAATAAATATTTATACGTCAAACATAGTGGTAAACTTTTTCGAACATCTACAAACTGCAGTCTCAGACGAAATCGATAAAGTACACATCCAACTACAAACTGGCCAATTTATTACTACTAGCATTTAATTAAGTTTAATTTGGTTTTACTATCCTATACTTTCCTTACGTGGATAATCTCCACTACTTTACCTACATTTTAACCCACAATAAACTCCATAGGCAAGATAAAATAAATAAGTGAGACCGAGAAATCTAATTTTGTCACCTGTTTACTTTTTTTTATTAAGATGAAACCCAAAGTTTGGATGTTTCCTGCGAAAAATAAAACAGACTTTTAACGTGAAGGTTTCGGCCCCGACTAACTTGTTTTTTGCAGCTCGGAGGCTTTTGATCTTGCCAGCCACACACATCGAAAACAGCCCGGAGGACACTGCTTCTACAGTGATATTAATTGATGGCAACCCGAAATATCGTCATGCTTGATAGGGCCTTCGTTTAACACCATTTTTACGCTAATAACCATCCAACATAGCAGTTATGGAATTAGCTTAATGTTTTCGGATGAGTAGAAAATCCATAACGAACGCATGCAGCTTAGTATTAAAGCTACACCGATTTCAAAGTGCTTACAGTGCTCTCCTCCTGCATTTCTCTAAGTCTACGCCCAAGATAACAAACGTTTTGCACTGCGGACCTTAACGCCAGCTAATCAGTTTAATTACTTCAATGCCTAAATCATTGTGTTGAGTATTTGAAGTAAATAACTGGAATCTTATAATCTTGGAAAATGACAAGTGTTCAACAATGAGAAATTATTTTTAATAACGGCATTCAACAGACCAGCTGATGTAATCTGAGTATGCAGCTCCATATCGTGGTTGAAAAGATGATGGACATTTTGTTACAATAATTACAATTAGACTTAAGCGTACATTTAATCATAATAACATTATTATAATTTGAATATCAATAAAACTAGTATTCATGATAAATCAAAAACTAAGATAAAATGTTCAGTACCTTTTATTATACATTTTAAAAGTAGGCCTAATTGGTAATTTCCATCTTCTCAATACCGAGGGCACCAACAACCTCCATTGTAAGCCAACCCTTAGCAAACCACTGCAAAATTGAACTACATCCTGTGTTGAGTATTTTGGAATGTAGACATCAGCCCTATATGTATACGTTCCTGGAATATAGGCCACTATCAGTTCATTCTTCATGATTTTACCTGATTTATAAAAGATCCAGATTCTTCGAAATATATAGGATGCTTTAGAATAAATATTTTAACACCTACCATTTCTGAAACCACAATCTCGTTTGGAAAGGAACTGTTTTATTTTGAAACTAAGAGTCAGTCATAGTTTTCTCCAAACACTTGTAAATGGTTAAGAAAATAGGTTTGATTTTTTTTTGTCTCTACCCTCTTTCAGAATATTGTAAATATTCTTACGTAAGCTTGCGTCCAGTTGTATGAGCCCACTTTTTGAGTAATGAGTAGACTTGGCTACGAACTAGGTTTTTATTCCACACAAAAATGCAGTTCTTCACCTTTTAGATATATTGATTTATTATAGGTCGGATTTTTAAAAAAAACTATGGATATAAGCCTACTGTGATATTTTCCTCTTCCTTTGTATGTCAATACACATTGCCATCCGGACCTTCTAGTTAGAAATAGGGTGAAATTAAAAATAAAATTAATTGTTAAAATAATACTTTAGTTTTAACATTTATCATACTTAAGAATTTCATCAGCCTCTAAGTAATATAGTAAACAAATATTGTGATTTGAAATACTTGGAACTGTCATGTTCTTATGAAGGTACAACCATGCCCACACAATAAAAAGAAATGTGCAAAATGTGCCTAATCCTATTCTAATCTATTTTGTGGTATGACGTTCTAATAATGGAGATAATCTTTAAATCCAGAATAATAGATACGAAATATATGACCAACTTATATTACTTTTCAAATTTCCCTTAAAAATACTTTCTCAAGAAGAAAACTAGATTTAAAATGCCATAGGCTATAGATAGTGGTTAACACGTACATAAATAATCGTCTTACAAACATAACCTCACTTTACACATAAGTTTTTTTCTATACAGTATAACACTATATTTTTCTTCCTTACAATACAATTATAGCTATATTACAAAGAGCTAAAAATTTATCCTGCTAAGATAGGTTTCCATAACATAAAATTGCCGATTGCTGAAGCGACGAGATTAGCCACCAGTTTTTTAGCCAAACCTATCCTTTCCGGATACTTGTAGCCATATTGAAATTTTATTATGTATGAATGTATTATTATACATATAGGCCTATAGCTCTCTGTTTCATAAAGATACATTGAGTTTAAAGTTTCTTGAGTGTTTAAAAAATTTAGGTTATGTTTGTAATTTCCAAATTTGCTATAGTAGAATTATAATCATTTTTCTTGTTCACAATAAAATTTTAGGTAACTTGATGTAAATTTGAAAAAAAAATAGATTCTGGCACTCTGGCACGAGGCGTCAGAAGTGAAAATTTTTATAGCCAAGTCTACAGAAATTTCGAGTTGAGAATAACAATTAATTTTGCATAATGAGAAATTACCTACAGAATTTTTTTTAAATATAAAAAACTAATATATATTTGTTACATGTAAAATTCAAATTTAAACTACAAAAAACAAATAAGAGCTATTAATTTTTCGAAATTTTAAACAAAATCGCCATTAATATGAACGTGTACATTTTCATTCAATTTTGTATCTTATTATTTTTATATTTTATTATTAAAAAAACTATTATTAGATGTTCACTGATTACAAACTTTATTAACAAATTCAATTGAAATCATTTCTTTAAAATCATTAGTCACGCCTAAAAATGTTATCATTTCAAAAATTGAATTAAAAATATATAGACTAACATATTATTAGTTATATTGAATTATTTGTAATAAAATTTATCAAAATTTAAATAAATAATATGTTTATTTACCAATCAAAACTACTTAAAAGTATTTTCCTCAACAATGTTCAATAAATGATGTAGCATAATCTACGTGTTAAAATAGTAGTTTTACAATACATCGAATAACATAAAATCGGTTGATATATTAAATCATAAGTCATCATTTAATTCACTTTGAGGTAACTCATCGCGTAACCTGATATTATTCTGACGGAAATTATACTAACGCAGGATTGTATGTTTATGTTCATCGAATATATGTTTGTAGGCGTTGCTATAAACGTGTTTACTTTAAAATCAGGGTTTCCCAGTCTTTGTCAACTATTACCAACTAATGTGTAGGCCTATTTTAGTAGCTAACCAAAAACCTTTTTTTTTACTTATATCAAAAACAATTTATATAGTATTTCCCTATATATTTTAGAAATAATTTGGTTGTTGCTATTGGTCTACACAAAAAAGAGTTTATATTATTGGACGGGGGATTTTACAAGCCTTCGTTTTTTTCCAAGCTTGTTTCTGGTGCCGAAGTTGAAATTGTATTCTTAGATGACCCACAGGAAACCCACTTCTATTTGTGGGAAGGCGCTGAGCACGAAAAAGGGATCTATCGTTTGACGTGAAC
Source organism: Prosapia bicincta (assembly GCA_036971475.1). Lineage (NCBI taxonomy): Eukaryota > Metazoa > Arthropoda > Insecta > Hemiptera > Cercopidae > Prosapia > Prosapia bicincta. The sequence continues at coordinate 317,995,802 of JBAIZL010000002.1, read as the reverse complement.
GCCGACATCGAACTAGACTAGCGACAGGTGAGCCGCTGCAGATCGGGGTTTCGTTCCAATCAAATCAAAAACCGAATTGCCTCACATAACCTATAATTTGTAACCTGTAATCTTTTTTTAATATGACGACATATTAAAACAGCTGTTTATTATAAGGTTTGAGAATTTGTATTATTCCTTGTGTTTATTTTCTGCAGAACGTTTAAACGTTATAAATTCTAAGTACTTCCATATGAGCGTATATTCTTTTGTATTTCAGAATGGAAATATATTTAATAAAACAGTAATTTATTATCTATTAAAGAAAACCTTCAGGTTTCTATCTATTTTGTTTGTCTACAGTTATGTTTCTGTTTTTAGTTAACTAAAGTTTTTTGCTTGCAATGTGACCAATATTTAGGTAATTAGGTTTATATAGTTAGGTAAGCGAGGTTAACGAAAGTTGTAGAATAATACACTCGTAATTTGTCAGATATGTTTATGACACTGTAAATGAATCCTTACGACGAAAACTTGTACTAAAGCGTTGCTAGACGAGATTTATTAAAAAAAAATACGCTGTAATTTATTGCAACGTTTTATGCGTAATAATAAGTAAATAAAAAGGACGTCCTAGACTTAGATGGATGGATTGCGTCGCTCAGGATGCCAGAATCCTGCTGAATGTGAGGAACTGGACAACAGCAGCACATTCACCTCGCTCGCGCGCGCGTGTGTATGTGCGTGTGTGTGTGTGCGCGCGCGTGCGCACTCGTGCCCGGTTTTTTAAAATATTTAAGCTACATTAACAAAATTTGTGTATGCTGCATTTAGCATAAAACATCCTTTCCAATAGTTTTCCATTTCCTTACGTTATGTTTACTTTATGGCTTTGCTAATTATTTTTATTTGCATGTTAAGGTTATTTGTTTTTAATGTCAACAATAAAGTATTTTTTATTGTAACAACAATAACAATAAAGATAATTTGTCTAATAACGATAATTAAAGACGTTATCAGAATTGAAACTAATATATCAAAATTAAATCAAATCTATCAAAGTTATCAAATTGAATCAGTATATGAAACTATTTGGGAGAAATCTTCTGTAGGAATTTTACAAATGATATTTTACTTGTCATTAGAGAAATTCTATTTCAGCTAGGCAAAACTAACCTCATTTTATTTTCTCCTTTTCTCAGTAGGCTATCAGATACCATTGTTTCATTTCCTTAATCCTTCTACCCCTCTTTATCCTACTTCACTATCCTTGTATTATGCAACCACCTGAAATAAGGGGTGAGGAAAGGCATTCTCTTCAGTGGGTTTTACTTTCATTTATTCCACTTTCGTCTTCTCTCGTTTCACTATACTACACATTTCAAAAACATTGTCTAATTTATTTAGTTAGTACTCAGAGATACTAATAGTATACTTTTAGTACAGTAGCGAATGAACATTATTTTGTAGTCAAATTACACGTTAACAAGTATTTATTGGAACTTTCTTATTCTAATATTATATAAGATAAAGTAAATAGTAAGTTTAATGAGGTTATGATTTACAACTCTGCTAGGCACACTGATAAACTGACGGTTTGATATATAATGTTCAACGTGTAGGTGCGACATCTGGCAGAAATGAAAGTTTCCCATTTCTCGTACCTAGGTTCTCATAGTAGCCGGAATAAAACTGCCAGACACCTCTTTATTACCCAGATATAAAGTAGGTCTGCTTCAGGAACTTGTCCCTGCCCGCGTGGTACCATAGACCCTCTCTTAATCCTACCTACATCTTCAGTAGATTACATTTGTTAACTTTTAACTCTCTGTACCCCTTAAACCTGCAACAGAAAACTTGGCTTTACATTAGATAGGAAATATAATAAACAAAATAAAATGTTCAAAATTTCATTAGTAATTTTGATTTAAACTATTTAAAAAATGTAAAACACTTTACTAGCACAAATATAATTACTAATTCAGAATATGAAATAAACCTTAACCTCGTCAACAACAGCCTTTATTGGGCCTATAATTAGCATAATGTTTGCTTCACCTATGTTTAATAGGAAACAGTTGACCTATGGGAAAGCAAAAGTCATTTTGCTATTGGTATAAAAGCTGACTTAATTGTTTGTTTTTTAGAGGGCATCGGTTACCTTAGGTCGTGGCGAATTGCTCATTGTGGAGCCGTTATCCGTTACCTCATTCCACGGCCTAAACAAAATAACTAGCGCGATCCACCCGAACGGATACAGAATTGTTGCGAGGAACAGACATGTAAAGGGAGCTAGGTAGACTTTACTGATTTGTGAACTATTTTGTTTAAATTCTACTTGAAAGGCGCCTTTATTCCAATATCTTTTAAGCAATTTTCTCGTTGGCATTGAACAAAAATAAATTATATAATTACAAACACTAAGCTCCAAAAAATTTGCTTTCCTAATTTACACAAACGGTCAATGAAAACACAATGAACAGACGATATATTTGTGATTATAAATGCCTTCAACTTTAAACATTCGGTTAAAGCGTAAATTAATCAGCGTTTACTAAAATGGAAATGCTACTGCCGATTGTTAACTTAAACCTGAGAATGATGATTTTTCGTTGTTTTCTCCATGCTATTGTAAGGTAAAGAAGTGTAAACTTTAAAACAGAAACGTTAAATCACTAAAACATATGAGATGTGGTGGTATAGAAAATATAGAAAATGCCGAAAGCATATGGTATCAGCATGACACTGATAGCAAGCATACGAAGCAAAGAGATATTGATAAATAATATTTCAATAAAAAAACAAGGGTTTAAAAAGATTTTGAAAGTACAAGAAAATATTTTTCAAATCCAAATAGATACAACCCAAACGGATTCACATGCACATACAGATTCATATACCCTTACAGAATCTCCAAATAAGGTATATTAAATAAATTGTAATAGATTTTATGGTAAAAATATAGTCTTAATGACGTTGGTTTTTAAACATTTTTGTTTTGTTTTTAGTTTACTTGTTTTAATGAGTAGAGCCCGAATATCCGCGGAAAATACGAGAAATTACTTTTTTCACATTTTAAATGTTAGGTCGTAATGGCATGTAGGCCTATAGCATAAACGAATCTTATTGATATTGTTTTAAACACATTTTTCATTTTTAATTACTCATTTCATTGTGTAGAACACTAACATTAACTTTTTTCCTCTGAAATAAAATACGAAAAGTTAATTTTGTTTGCACAATTTTAATGTTAGTCTGTAATAGCATGTAGCCTATAGCGTGAACCGGCCGCGCAGTAGCTACAGCTCACTGCACTACGTCAAAGTCATATAGCCTACCTTTGGAGTATCAAGTCAGGATAGATTTGGTTATAATTTTATACAACATTACTATCTTCCTATATTAAAATTTACCTTTAAAGTATCCAAACAGGATAGATTTGTAATTTTCTGCATCGGCAATAAGTCTAAATAGTTACCAAAATTACAACCAAATCTATCCTGACTGGATACTTCGTAGGTATACTTTAATATAGGTAGATAGCAATGTTGAATAAAATTATTACCAAATCTAATCTGACTGGAGACTTCGTAGGAATTTTTTTAATTTAGGTATATACAGTAGTAATGCTGCATAAAGTTACAAATCTAGACGTAGTGCAGTGCGCTGTAGCTACTGCTCCTCCGATTCACGCTATAGATCTACTTGCCTTTACAACCTAACATTTAAAATGTGAAAAAAAGTTCCTTTCCGTATTTTCCACGGAAGAAAATTTGATATTCGTTTCCTACACATTAAAATAAGTATTTTAAAAACAAACAAAATTTAAAAACCAACTTCATTGAGACTACATTTTTACCGTTTTTGTATTGGCCTACATGGAAATAAATGTAAAACTGTAAACGAAACAAATTATGTGCTTCATGAATAAACTATGTATAATTAATCACCAGTAACTTTATTGCACTGAACATTATAAGAATTGTTTGTGGGGTTTCTCAACGACAGATAGACTACTCCCTACGCGTCTTCATGTGTTTTACTATTACATTATCTAAAAATTAATATAACAAATATTCTCTTAAATTCATTCATAAGTGTTTACGAATCTCTACGAATATGGAAAAATTTATTTTATACTTTCAGTTATTTTAAAAAACATGTTAGGTAACGTTAAAAAAATTATGTTTAGTGTTTATGACGTATAGGCTATTTTCAAAACGAAATTGTTCTAATATAAAGTATTTTAATAACAAATTAACTCACAATTGTTCCATTGCGATCAAACTTCTATGTTCAAAATTTCAAGTTTTAGAACAAAGGAAGGTTTACTATTCTATTGTAGACTTTGAGCCCCACAAGAAATTAAGGTCTAATCTAATAAAAACCTCAAAACGTGAGGGTAAGTATTAGTAGCAACTATACAATAGAAAAGATAGAATATCTGAGCCATATAATAAGGCGTGAAACTATAGTTTGAAGAGAAATGATGAAGAAAAGATGTATTAAACATAAGAGTACTTCCTGAGTGCGAGATGTAAGAGGGGTTCAGATGTAGAGCAGTGGAACTGTTAAGAGCTACGATCTACAATGCTAAGGTAGCTGCACTAATGTCCCACCTCGATAAAAGTTGGGGTAAAACATGAAGATAATTTCCTGTTTGTAACAAAAAAACGAGGATAGGTTACTACGTAGGTTAACTTTGTACAAAATTAAACTTACCTCAGAGGAATAAAATTTTCCTTGCGTGATTAACTCGCCAGTAGGCCTAAGCTTGAGGTAAGATGAGTTTTTGAAGGTTTTCAAATTGCTAAATCTTTGTTTACAATACTGTGAAATGGCTAAGACAGAGGTGACCTGTTGCTGAAAATATTCAACTGTGCTGAAAGCCTTAATATAAAGAACATATTATTCTAAAAGTTGTAATAAAATTAGCATAAATTTAAAGTTAATTATGAAGAAAAAAAAGACCAAAACATGTTGCAAAGAAATTAAGAAAGTATTGTGTTTATACAATGAATAAAAACCAATGAAATAAAATACAATACAAATAATTATATTGAATTATTTACACAGAAAAAATTACACAAAAAACATTGAAACACTTACAAAAATCGCACAATACTCTTAATATTAAGAGCGATTATGAACAGACTATTGCAAGGGTTGGTTAGACCCAGTTAGTGATCAGGAATTATGTGCAGTACCGCTTTCGTACAACCTTAATCACTGTCGGGTATCAGCCGTACTTGCACAGATTTTCATTTGCCGTTTAGTTCTAGTTGACGTTATTATAGAGTGTAACTCCGCGACACAAATACTTGAGTTCCTACATTATATTGTTTTTATTTTAAACGCATTATATAGCATTTTACATAAGAAAATTCAGAGGGTCCTTACGGGTGTAGAGACCATAGCTGTTACCTTTGTACTCTCTTCCACCCTCAGTACTAAGGATTCGCTTAGTGAATGTCTACCTCTTTGCAGCAGCCAAGTACCCATCTTAAGCCTAATCTACTGATCTCCTCTGGTCTACCTACCTCATTGTTAATCCCCATCCTTTTGGTGAACCTCAGGGCAGAGTACTCACAGAATATATGGATTAGGTTTTCCTCATAATCTTACTAATGCAACTCTAATAATTGTTACTCAGAATGTGGAGCTGTGCAACGGTGGCGGAATTACTAAGTTTATACAGCCATACTTGGATCATTTCTCATGCAACTCTAATGTTTGTTACTCCGAATGTGGAACTGTGCAACTGTGACCCCATTACCTAATTTATACAGCCATACTTGGATCATTTCTCATGCAACTCTAATGTTTGTTACTCCGAATGTGGAACTGTGCAACTGTGACCCCATTACCTAATTTATACAGCCATGCCCGGATCATTTCTAAAGCAACTCTAATGTTTAATACTCAGAATGTGGCACTGTGCAACGGTGGCGCCATTACTAAGTTTATACAGCCATACTTGGATCATTTCTCATGGAACTCTAATGTTTGTTACTCAGAAAGTGGAACTGTGCAACTGTGGCGCCATTACTAAGTTTATACAGCCATACTTGGATCATTTCTCATGCAACTCTAATGTTTGTTCCCCAGAATGTAGATCTGTGCAACGGTGGCGCCATTACTAAGTTTATACAGCCATACTTGGATAATTTTTCATGCAACTCTAATGTTTGTTGCCCAGAATGTAGATCTGTGCAACGGTGGCACCATTACTAAGTTTATACAGCCATACTTGGATCATTTTTCATGCAGCTCTAATGTTTGTTGCCCAGAATGTAGAACTGTGCAACTGTGACTATATTACCTAATTTAATCAACCATGCCTGGATCATTACTCATGCAACTCTAAGGTTTGTTACTCATAATGTGGAACTGTGCAACTGTGACGCGATTACTGAGTTTATACAGCCATGTCTGGATCATTACTAATGCAACTCTAAAGTTTGTTGCCCAGAATGTAGGTCTGTGCAACGGTGGTGCCATTACTAAGTTTATACAGCCATACTTGGATCATTTTTCATGCAACTCTAATATTTGTTGCCCAGAATGTAGAACTGTGCAACTGTGGCGCCATTACTAAGTTTTACAGCCATACTTAGATCATTACTCATGCAACTCTAATGTTTGTTGCCCAGACTGTAGAGCTGCGCAACTGTGGCGCCATTACTAAGTTTATACAGCCCTACTTGGATCATTTTTCATGCAACTCTAATGTTTGTTACTCAGAATGTGGCATTGTACAACTGTGACGCGATTACAGAGTTTATACAGCCATACTTGGATCATTACTTATGCAACTCTAATGTTTGTTACCCAGAATGTAGAACTGTGCAACTGTGACTCTATTACCTAATTTAATCAACCCTGCCTGGATCATTACTAATGCAACTCTAATGTTTGTTACTCAGAATGTGGACTGTGCAACTGTGACCCCATTACCTAATTTATACAGCCATGCCTGGTTCATTACTCATGCAACTCTAATGTTTGTTACCCAGAATGTGGCACTGTACAACTGTGACGCGATTACTGAGTTTATACAGCCATACTTGGATCATTACTTATGCAACTCTAATGTTTGTTACTCAGAATGTGGCACTGTGCAACGGTGGCGCCATTGCTAAGTTTATACAGCCATACTTGGATCATTTCTCATGGAACTCTAAGGTTTGTTACTCAGAATGTGGAACTGTGCAACTGTGACGCGATTACTGAGTTTATACAGCCATGTCTGAATCATTACTAATGCAACTCTAATGTTTGTTGCCCAGAATGTAGGTCTGTGCAACGGTGGCGCCATTACTAAGTTTATACAACCATACTTGGATCATTACTCATGCAACTCTAATGTTTGTTGCCAAGAATGTAGAGCTGTGCAACTGTGGCGCCATTACTAAGTTTATACAGCCCTACTTGGATCATTTTTCATGCAACTCTAATGTTTGTTACTCAGAATGTGGCACTGTACAACTGTGACGGGATTACTGAGTTTATACAGCCATACTTGGATCATTACTAATGCAACTCTAATGGTTGTTGCCCAGAATGTAGAACTGTACAACTGTGACTCCATTACCTAATTTATACAACCATGCCTGGATCATTACTCATGCAACTCTAATGTTTGTTACTCAGAATGTGGAACTGTGCAACTGTGACCCCATTACCTAATTTATACAGCCATGCCCGGTTCATTACTCATGCAACTCTAATGTTTGTTACTCAGAATGTGGAACTGTGCAACTGTGACCCCATTACCTAATTTATACAACCATGCCTGGATCATTACTCATGCAACTCTAATGTTTGTTACTCAGAATGTGGAACTGTCCAACTGTGACCCCATTACCTAATTTATACAGCCATGCCTGGTTCATTACTCATGCAACTCTAATGTTTGTTACTCAGAATGTGGAACTGTGCAACTGTGACTCCATTACCTAATTTATACAGTAATGTCTGGATCATTACAAATGCAACTCAAGTGTTTTACAGTTTTGTTCTCAATTCAATCTTCTTAATTTGTGGTGGTATAGGAAAATGTAGAAAATACCGTCGATAGAAACCACACGAAACAAAGATATGTTGCTAAATAATATTTAAATAAAAAACAGTGGTTTGAAAAGATTTTTATATTAAAAGATAATATTTTTCAGATCCATGTAGATGCTTAAACCCACACGGATCCACATGATCATATAGAATGCCCAAATAAGGTATTGTAATATTATGTAGGCCTAAATATTAATAGATTTTATTAGTGAATGTTATAGACATGGAAATACTTGTAAAACTCAAAACGAAACAATAGACCGCTTCTTAATTAATGTTCATGAATAATCACCAGTAATTTCATTGCACTGAAATTGCTATAGCCTTTTTGTTGGTTTTCTCAACGACATATAGATTACTTCCTACACGTCTCACCAGTCATGTGTTTTTCCATTAATATCTCTTAAAATTTTTATAATAATAGATATTTTCTTAAATTCACCTATAAGTGAATATGAATCCTTATGAATGTGAGAAAAATTATTTTACACTCTTAGTTATTTTTTAAAATATGTTTATAACGTAAAGAAAATTATTTTTAATTTTTAGTGTTTATGATTACGTATATTTTCAAATGGAAAACGCTCTATAATAAAGTATTTTAATAACAAATTATCTCAAAATAGTTCCATTGGGAATAAACTCTAATCTATGTTCAAAATTTCAAGTTTTAGAACAAATGGAAGTTTATTTTATTCTAAACTTTGGACCCCACAAGAAATTAGGGTCCAACCTAATAATGAAAATGTCTTGGGGAGTGAATATTGGTAGCAACTATAATATAGATAAAATAAAATACAATAACGTTTTTGTAAAGCCTTAAATATATTATTTTATTGCACAACAAATACTTTGAGGCAATGTGGGAAGATTTTATAGAAGGAAAAAATGATTCAGTTTGTAGTTTTTTTTCTCTTCCAGAATATTATAAATAATAAATCTGGTATAGGCTACAAGATTGGCTGTGACACTTGTAAGAACACACTTGTATATGATTCTTTAAATTAATTTTACTTGTAATAAATTTTTAAAAGCCAAAAATATGAAATAAAATACAAAATAGTAATTATTACATTAATTCAGAATCATTCCAAACCATATGTTTAAGAACTCGTTAGTACAGTAAACACGTTTCTTATAACCTTAACCGTAACAATAAAAAAAAATATTATTCTAATTCTAACATACAGATATCAAGACGACTTATAGGCCTAAGTATCTATTTATGTATATAGCATCACGTTATAGCAGATATACAAAATTACAAGAAACGAAATTTGTACATGAAATACGTTTTTACATGATTAACAGAGATTCTAAATGCTTCGAAAATAATTTATGTTAATGGAATTTTAAATACTTGCTATATTTATGTAAACTTGTAGAGACTAATGTACAAGCAGCTGCGATGTCTAGTTCCCCTTAAAAAGCCTCTCGTCTGCGTTTTTGAAAAATCTGCTATGAGGTTTGGAATCAGATTATATATAAGTTCTTATACTATTTTTAAAATTATTATTAGCGGCCTGGTGTGTTAGTCCGTGTGAAACCTATCGGAAAACTTAAAAACCGAAGTATTGTTTCGTATGAGACCTTATATGTGACATACTTTGCTAAATTTAATATTTTAACTTTTAATTTAGGCATATTTTGTACTTTCATTCGTACTTTACAATAATTCGTTTTGCAATCAGTACATTCATAAATAAATGTTTTCAATATTTGTGGTAAAACATAAGGGGAATGAATAAATACGGGTAGATAATTACCGCTGTTGGTGTTTAACTTGAGGGAGCTTTAGCCAAATTTAATCCCATGGATGTATACTGAGATTGTTGATATTATTACGAATATAAACGCCTAGATATATATATATACAATGTAAAATAATTGTATTGTAGATAAATACTTATAATTCATGGGTTCCCAAAATAGGGGGGCGCCCCCCTGGAGGGAAGTTATGGCAAATCAGGGGAGACGCGAGACCAATTACAAAATAGTAGGATAAATTCTCATTTTGTCAACATTTAAGTACACATTTTAACAAAATTAACTAAGTAAATTTAAAACTAAATTTACACTTCAGATTTTTTACACAGGTAATTTTATTGACCATGATATTCAAGAAATTTAAATAAAATATATGCATTTATAAAAGAAATTTAAGTAAAGGTTGTACAAATTTTGTAAACTTGAAATTAAATCAACATGACAGCTTGAAAAGAATAACAGTACAAAAGTGTATGAAATGAATGTTTGGCGTTCAATGTGGCAACAGCGCAACAATGGACAAATCTTCATTTTGGATAAAACGCTTAAAAGTATATCACAGGCAGCTCTTCGATTATACTTGCCTTTTCCAAGCACCTACTTGTGTAAAGAAAACATTTTCAGGACTTGTTGCAATAAAAACAAAATATAATAACAAACTTGATGTTGCTAATTACTTGCGTTGTGTCTACTAAAATGCAACCTCAAATAGGTATGCTAGTGAAAAGCTCACCCATCTCACTAACAGATTTTCCTCTTATCAGTTAAAGTTTATATTGCGATATAAACCTTGAAATGTATATAACATGTTTTTTGTGAAAATATGTTTAAATAAATAATAGGTTTTCAATATTTATATATATATATATATATATATATATATATATATATATATTTGTTTCTTTTTCTTATGCCCACCATTTATTTATAGTATAAAGTGGAGGGTTTTCATTTTAAGAAAAGGGGGACCAAAAAGTTTGGAAACCCCTGTTATAACGTATGGTAATAGTTTTTTTTTATTTCACTAATATCTACAAGTATTAGTCTAAAGTTAAGTAAATAATGGTTTGCAGTTTTTTGGTTGTACATCTCGAGGTTTCTGCATTGTATTTACTTAATAGTTCACTTGGAAAAAATCACTAATTACTGATATTTCTCGGCAGACACTTTTCGTATTGGGTCAGTGTATTGTTCAATGCTGTGTGACGGACAGGACTGAACTAAGTTGCAGGCTATGAGAAGAGCGGACAAAATTTGTACTTATCTTGGGAATCACATAAACTACTTTAATCTATGAGATGTACAATCACTTTGTAAGTGCATTCTCGACGCGATTGTTGTGGTATACAGCTTAACAAAATATTTCATAGAACCACTTTTGAATTAATCAACAAATTCATAGGACATAAATGATGTATTCCAACATTCTAGATTTTTCAGCAGTGATCTTTGATCAATGAGCTAATTTTAATTCAAACAATAAAAATTGCCTCACCGTCAAACACAAAAAATGACATGTACATATCATTGTAAATATCATTGTTTCTGTACGATGAATTATAAAAAATAAATAACCACTACTATTTACTAACCGACAAAAGCAACCCCTAAACTGATGCATCCATCCTCTATACTATGAGAAGATGTAACAACTGGTTGACACGTTGCACGTGGTCTCTTCTCTCTTTGTCGCGCCCTACCGGAGCGGAACGTGTCTGAGTGAGAGGGCAGACGAGAGCAAGGTGCTAGGTGCTGGGCCTATACCGACTGTCTACCGCAATTAATTACCTCCAGATATTGGGTAACGTGAATTAGCGCTTTTAATGGGTAAAGTTCGCCCTAATGTTTGACGTGTTCGTAGACTAACGGCTACCCGAGCTGACTGCACAAGCTTGGCCAGGATTTTTTTTTGAAATCTGTTTTTAAACGTTAAAAACAAAAGTTAGGTAATCTTTTACCCATTCCAATATGGTTTGGTTAAACATTAGAAACATTTTCTTTAATTTCTATTGTAAAATAATGCGAATAAATTTACAGCGTTACAGTGCTTGAACTATTGAAACTTGTAGGGATGAAGTCAGCTATAGGAAAACAAAGCAGCCTGGCCATTCACGCCAAATTGCATTACCTGAGAAACTCATCTATTGAACCAATTTTACTTTCAATTCACCTTCGATAATCCTCTTTAAATGATTGTCCAAATTTATTTTACATTAAAACATAATATTATAATTATATGTAATAATTATTAATATTGTCATTGTTGTATAAGCTTTCCGAGCTAATTGAAGCTTTTAATTTTATATAGAATCACTATAATCTGTTAAATAGCAACTGTCGACGTTTTTCTTTCAGGTTTTGTGTTTTAAAAAACTGCATAGTTCCTTTCGAAACTTTTGTTATTGTTATTGAAATAAGGTTTACCAAATAGATGTTTTGTGAGTAAAGAAATAGAAATAAATTACTAAATTGTGTAAAAAATCATTTGGTAGTAGTACTTTGTAAAATTATGTATTGAAAATGCTTGTAGCAAGAAGCACAAAACTACTCAATATTTTATTTTAATTTGCTCAGTAGGGTAATCATTTCCAGGTCAAAGTGTCCAATGATCATTTTCAAACATATAAGTAAGACATTCTAAGTGAAGTTGTAGAGTACGGACCGCGTAACCGTGCACTGAACCTTGAGAGATCGCAGTAGGCAAGACGGGAGGTAGAGGGTCAGTATAAATATTTTCCTACAAACATGATAAGGACTGTCAAATCACTGATTTGCATGAGACGGTCGATATTAGACAAATTAGCTTCTGTATGAAATACCAAATATTCTTGAAATATGTGTAGACATATCGAATGCAGAAGCTGTTGATATATCGAGAATTTTCAAAATGGAACATGTTTTCAGAAGTGGTAGTATACGTAAGACCAAGTGCACGCACTATACTGTTAGTGACTTTTATCATTAACTCACACAAATACACGCAAAAGACACACTAACGTGAGCACACATATACATTATGCTTATGAACCATTATTTATTATGCTTATAAATGCATTCATGGACACCATTCGTTAAAGAGTTGGCTCATTATCTCATACTCAATAACTATCGCGATTTTAAGTTTATAAGCTTTCCTTCTATATAACTTCAGGAATATACTATAGCAACTAAAACTCAAGTACTCCACTTTTTTTTTTAAAGAATTCAACAAAACTTTTAATTTCGTCGCTTTTCTAAAAAGGAAATTTAAAAGAACAACATTCTCAAACGCCAAAACCTTTGTTGCTACTTTTTTTTAGTTTCTAATTCAATTAACGTGTAAGTGTTACTACTGTGTATATGAAAAGATAATGAATATAGACAGCATAAGTTAAGGCTATTAATTCCTCTCCAGGAGAATGCAAGAGGAAAGATGTGTAACAGGCTCGAGTAACTGGAGTCCATATCGGGGAGATAAAGAGGTGTCTAACTATTACTTCCCCTTGTAAGAAGGAAAAGGAAGAGTATGTGGAATTTTTTTTCAGGACGACAGAAATTACATAAGGATCAAATAGGGGAATTGGGAACTTACGTGTTTCCCTAAAGGTCAGGTGTATGGAGCATTTACCTGTCATATCAATGGACGGATTAAGAACAGAAAAGCTTTATTGCTATATTTCTATCGGCCAAATCCTGATATGAAGATGAAACGAAAGGAATGGAAAGGGTGCATTAAGTGAACGATATCTATTACCGTAGGCGAAGGTTTTATATATTTAGTATGTATATACATATATATTAGGGATGGGCCAATTCCGATTCTCGATTCCAGGAATCGTCGATTCTAGGTGGTATCGAGGAATCGTCGATACTCGATTCTTCATCATAAAAGTGTCGATTCCGATTCCACACGATTCCGAATATTTATAAAAATACGTGACGGACCAACTGGCCCAACATAGTTTTTCCTACCGTAAATGAAACGTAAATAAACACCGTCGGACCAATTTACCCGACATTGTTTTTGATTTAATTAAATTTTATTATCTGTGCAACACTGTTTTGATATTTTTTGTGTTTTGTGTTAGCAAGAAACAACAAAACCATAATTTCATGTCCCGGCTACCCAAATAATAAACAGACTGGTGATAATAGTGTTTTTGCGCCTATCACTAAGACACGTAAACGTGTCACATGTGATTGATTTGTGAGTATATAAATATTTTGAATATAGAACTAAAGTGTAATATATTCTCTCTCTGATAAGGGATGCTACAGGTCCAGTAAATACTATCCAAGATTCATATTAAGTATAAGTTTTAACACCAAATAATTTACTTGTTAAGGAATTTACATTATAATTTACTTCCTAGTAAGGATGAGTTTATCTAAGTGTATCAATGTTTGTACTTAACTTTCACAAAGTCCGTTTTTAAGGATTATTTTACAACTAAATATTTAGTCAATATTTCCGGCTTACTTTTAAGGTTTTGTGAAATTTTGAAAACAGTAGTGAAAATAATTACAATACGTTATAACAAATATGTGTGTCGGCCCGTAATTACGGACAAAAAGCTCTTAGAATAACATCATGTTTTTAATCCCGTCGGCGTTTATTTATCAAACAAAAACCATCGTAAATACATCTGTAAGTAGTGTGAAGCTTGTTGTTAAATACTGTGCCTTAATTTTTCCAAAAGTAGCAACACCAGCTGAGTAGTACTAATAAACATAAAGCGTTAAGAGGCCTGGCGGTATTCGGTTCAGGGTACTGGCCGTCGCGTCAATTCGATGACGGTTAACAGAAACTGACGGCGGAAAACCACATAATATATCAAATATGAAAAAGCACTTGAACAACATTCATTTTGCCCAAATTTATCAACAAAAAAGATCTATACTTGAAGAAACTTTATCCTCAGACACAGGACCTACAAGTGATAGTCGGTTAAAAATCAACTGGGATTGAGTAATAAATACAAAATAGGCCTGAATCAGTTGCACTTGTTCCAGACACCTGCAGAAAAATGGTCCCACCAGATGTGGAGAAGGTATGCCCAACTAATCCAGAATATTGGGGAAAAAGGTACCCCAGGGGAATTGACAGTAGAAGAAGAAGTAAACAATTATCTGGGGGAACCATTAGCCAGTCCAGATTGTGATGTTGGGAAGTATTTGGCAGTACAAAGTGCCAAATACCCTCATTTAAATGCAATGGCAATAAAATACCTGTCTGCCCACTCGCAACAGTGTTTTCTGAAAAACCTTTCTCAACTTCAGGAGCTATATGTGACTAGTGATGAAACTAGCTTGACCCACAACGTGTTCAAATTCTTGTGTTTTGGAACAGAAATGTACATTACCTGCCAGACTTTTAAATATTAAAAACTATCCTATTTGTATTAATTTTTTACTTTTTATGTTGTTCGTTTGTTTTAAATTTTTATTTTGTTTGGGAGACAATGTAAATAGGCTTAGGTATTTTTTCAAACATCATAAAATAGTAAAGTTCACATTTTCAACTTTAAAATAAGTCATTACTTTAATCTGATATGTTTTTATGTTAAAAAAAATTCCTATTGATAAATCAAGGTTGAAGGTTTTGTGTAGCCTATTACATTAAAACAGAACTTTTAAAAGGTTTTGCCATATGACCAAGATGTTAACTAAATTAATTATTAGAGAACTAGAATGTAAGCTAATATAACTTGAAAGAATCGAGAATCGACTAAAGAATCGAGAATCGACTAAAGAATCGAGAATCGAACGGAAAAGTTTAGAATCGGAATCGGAATCGGAATCGAAAATTTTAGGAATCGGCCCATCCCTAATATATATAATGATACTTATTCCTCCACGGATGGAAAAATATGATAAATAGTTATTATCTGGAGTACATACGTTCATTCTGGAGTGCATAAAATCGCAGTTCCGACGTTTCGCTAGAATCTCATCTAGAATTGACGAGGTGAACCCCACATCAGTTGAAGAGCTAGTCAACTGTTGGGTTCGCCTCGTCAATGCTAGATGAGATTCTAGCGAAACGTCGGAGCTGCGATTTTATGCACTGCAAAATGAACGGATGTACTCCAGATAATAACTATTCATCATCATATATATATATATATATATATATATATATGTATGTATATAACACGTTTTCTTGTTTAATAATTTAAAACAACATAGGGTATTCAAATACAAGAATATTTATTAATTTATATTCAACGCTTTTCGTTGGTAAACAGTACCAACATCATCAGGAATGAGAATTACAATCCATTTTAATTTTAATATATATATAAAATATATATTATATATATATATATATATATATATATATATATATATATATATATATATATATTTACAGTATATATATATATATATATATATATATGACATTTGCCACTAAAAAAACTTTCCTTTTATTAAGTTCTAATAATGAAGTGAAGTAAATTCTATATACCTAGTCTAGTTAATTTTTTTTTATTTCATTGTAATTTTAAGTAATAACAATTATTAAATGTATAATCGGTAGACAACTACAAACAATACATCTATAAATAGTGGTAGAGTAAATATTAATTGGTATATAAATTGTAGAATTAAATACAAAAGGCCTGGAATCCTTGAAATAAATAGTTTACGGAATTCTCTGTTTTTGAGACAACTTAAATAAAAATTACAATCATTTGTAATGAAATATTTAAATTAATCATTCCTCAATTACCCGTTTCGTGGTTCACGGGGTATGTTTGAATTATACAACTAACATTTATATCTTTCAAATTTTCCATCACAAATGTTTAGCACAATCTGTTATGGAGTTATGGAGCAGTTAGGAATCTGTGAGTTATAAGGATAGCTAATGTGTAAAATTCTAAGAAAGAGTATTATGTTTGGAATAAAGCCGTTTTATAAAAGCTTTTTTAAGTGAATACTTCTTTTCGCTGGATATGACTGTATGTTTTGGAGAAAAATCGTCTCAGTCGTCACTGAATGGTCTTTATATTTAAGCTTAAATTAAGTGATAACATGATTACACAAAATATCTGATTTTATGTTATAGGTCAAGTTATAGACTAGTTGTTTTAACACGTATGTTATGTTACTCTTACGTACATTATTACATTAAAACATTATTATTGAATATTTTATATAATTTAATAAATATATTTACTTTAATTTCAAAAAACCTTACTATATTTAATTCCAAATAGTTATAATGAATTATTATTGTTATTCTAATGTTTTAAATTAAAACCACCTTAAATGCATTTGACACTTTTAAGAACTGATTTCAATTAAATATATGAAATAATATTTGTATTCATTAAACTTGTCAACATCTAACAAAGTTTTCTATTAACTACGCTAACTAGGTTATATTAAATCCTTTAAAAACAACTGTAGGCTATATTGTTCACATGAAGTATTTACATCTGTAGACCAGTCACACTACTATTTTATAAATTTTATATTTAATTTAACTATTTTGTTTTGTAAAATCTTAGTTTTGTGATGAAATAAGTTTTCAGATTTTCATTTAAGTAAATATACTTCAAAATAACATTGCAATAGAAATTTCCAGAAGAGATTGAGTCATTCAATAAACGTTCAATTAAGCAGCTGTTAGGAACATCAGCTAATAACGCCAGTGCATACACAAAAGTCACCTGTAAAGTCCCGATAGTTCTACGTCGGATTTCTTTAGGTATAATCTGGACGTTTTTGTCTAAAAAGATGCTCCCCAACTGGAGAGAAGTTGGTCGGTCAGGGTTAGTTACTAAAGTCCTCGTGTTAAAATACGATTTTAGAGTGAGTTAACTACTTACTCACTCCGTTAAGTTGAGTGAGTTAATTTTTGGTGTGTATAAATTAAAGTGAGATCGCCTGTTACCTCAAGTTAGTCTGAGGTATTAAAAACATTGCATATGGGTACCAGTCACATAATGACAAATAAGATGCAGTAAAGATATTTATTGTGTTCTCATTTTCCAATAAATCCCTAAAGTATGGAAAATACCTTCTTCTAAATTTGCCTTATTTAATGTACCTATTTGATTATCAACACTGCTTATTAGTCAGCTAAGATATTCATCGATTAAAAACGTAGAGTTTATCGACAGGCCCCCTCCAAAATTTGCAGGACCCTTAAAGTTTATAGTTAAAGGCAGCCATAAGAAAGAGAATTAACGGGAGATGGTCGCAACAGCCGGTGGCCAGACGCCCGGTGAACAGCGAGGGGGCCGTTTGGATTATTTGCAAGCGGCAGTATTGCCTTTCTAGGGTTTATTAGATTATACTTAGCGGACATCGTAGTCATTTTCCTTAAATAAAATGGTTTGTTTGATTCTTCTAAAGAGCAAAAATTGCATTTAATCATTATAAGACATATTTAAATTTGCTTATGGTTGTATTTAACTTTTTCTTTCTGGGCCATTTTAAAGTTATTATCTTAGGTAGGTCCATCACTTTTGTTAAATCGATCATTTTTATTAACCTTCTCCAAAGTATGCATTCATATAATATACAGTTCGAAAATTAGGTCTAATTGCTTTAGAAATCTGTTCTAAGGCCTTAACTTTTGTTTAAAAAATAAATATTTTTGGATTTATTCTAAGAAATACTTAATATTTTAAAAAAACATTTAAAGAAATTATGAAAAAATTGAACAGTTAATAATATTAAAATTTAACAAACTATTCTGCCAGGGAGAAAGAATTCATTAGTATTTACTTTTAAACAGCTTAAACAATTCATTCCTTTGAGGTGATCTAAATCGTCAACTTACAAACAACGGATAAATCAGTAGTTAACAGGTTATTTGTAAACCTAACTGAGGTAGCTTTCAAATGACCAAAATTCAACTAACCATAAAGTACGTAACCTTCAACTAACCAAACTACGCGACATTCAACTATTCAAAAGAGCTCGATCTTAAACTAACCAAAAATGCACGGTCTTGCATAGTTTGGTTAGTTGAATGATGCGTACGTTTTCGTTATTGAATTTTGGTCATTTGAAGGGGCCTCCCTAATAGTACTCATTTGAACTAAATTTCTAACAGGTTATTTGATATTTAGTTGCCAAATAATTGTTTACGGTATTGACAACTTTTTCCAGCTGGGTTTACTACAACCTTAATAATTTAACCCATAATAAATCATTTCATATTGCTTTTGTTGTTCTAAAACTTTACCTTCAGACGGGCCAAGGAGGGCCCAGACATTAAAATAACGGGTCAAAACTCAAAACACACCTGAAGCTAATCAATATATGCCCTTAGGTCCGGAAGTAGCTGAAGGCCGCGGAATGTACAACCGGAAGTCGGTCAGATTAGAACGTAACTTGTAAAACGAGTATTTATATATTTTAAGTCGGCCTTAGCATAGCTAAACCTCATGACACCTGCCCTTTGTTGGTTTTTTCTTTCTTCAACGTTTTGAATTCTTACAAACGGTCCCAACCACTCACGTGATCCTATTTATGGCTGTAAGACCAGTAAAAATGGCGGAACTTCCTGTTCGAATCGTAACCTTCAATGTTGGGCTATTTATCAACACCGGATCGTTATCTGTATGCCTGCTTTAAATGGGATAATCTTGTTTAATAAAGTGGGGAACCTCTGGGGACAAAGAACACTTGTAGTTTGGTTTTAATAGCGGGGCTGGATTAATACCGGCGTAAGGAAGATAGAGAGCGTTTGAAGGGGTGCATAGTACAAAATAACCTTAAGTGCTATTCTAAGTGTCTTTTATAAGCATAAAAAGCAAAGTGCAAACAAATCTTATGACATTATAATAACAATAACTTGAGTAATTGAACTCATAATTGAAAAAATATTTATAATTATTGTTTTGTAAATATTTGTTATAGTAATAAAAATATAGATAAAACAATGACGAATACACAGTTGAATAATATAAAGTCACCCAGGATTACCAATGTTTTTCATTATGAAAAGGCCTAAAGATTTTAGACATATTATAAACAATTTAAACCAAAGTATTGGAAAGTGTAAACACAACGCGTTGGACATTGTTGAATAGAACTCCTCGTTGAAAACAAGCGATTAAAGTTACTTTTTTGGTCCCTTTATTTTTGAAGTGAATAATTCTTATCGCGGAGTGTAGGCGTATGTTATGCGTGTTGCGGCGAGCTTCTGGAAGCGTGACGGAACGCTCAAATACATTTATACATTTTAAATGATAACAAATGATTTCATGTAACAGCTGATTTTGTGTTATAGGTTATGATGTAGAACCGCCGTTTCACATGCTTATTATTATTTATCTATAATCGTAGATTATTTACTTAATAAACAGTTTTGATCAAGTAATAAATATATGAATATATTCAAATTTTGGTAAGTCCCAATACAAATAATTCTATATAACAATAATAATAAGGTATGAATTTTTATTCCGATTTTTAAAAGAAAACATTTTTAGGCCCGTCTTAAACTTTTTAAAGAACTCACTTGAATTGGTTTTAAAAAAACTGTACCCAGTCAACATCTAATAAATGTTTTTTTGTTACCCACATTATTTCACAAAAACTAAAATAAATATTATTGTACAAAAATGTATTAAAATTTACATCTTTATTTGAGGAATGTATTTAATAAAGACTAATATTTGTTGTAGATAATAATAAAATAATGGTACCATTGAGATATCTAGCTTGAATGTTAACTTATATTAAATTAGACGTTTGAAATTTCTGATCTAGGCATTTTAAGGAATGGTATCTGGATTGATTTGTAAAATGTCTAATATATTTATAGGCTAAGCAACTTATCTATATACACCATACTATACCGAGTCAAGTATACCGATATGTCTATATAGCATGTATAAAAGAAGAAAAATGATCTTAGGAAGGGTTTATTTGAGACAAATATTAATTTCATAAAAAGTGTGTGTGTGTGTGTGTGTGTGTGTGTGTGTGTGTGTGTGTGTGTGTGTGTGTGTGTGTGTGTGTGTGTGTGTGTGTGTGTGTGTGTGTGTGTGTGTGTGTGGATGGTGGGTATGTGAGTGTGAGTGTGTGTGTGTATGTGTGTGTGTGTGTGTGTGTGTGTGTGTGTGTGTGTGTGTGTGTGTGTGTGTGTGTGTGTGTGTGTGTGTGTGTGTGTGTGTGTGTGTGTGTGTGTGTGTGTGTGTGTGTGTGTGTGTGTGTGTGTGTGTGTGTGTGTGTGTGTGTGTGTGTGTGTGTGTGTGTGTGGATGGTGGGTATGTGAGTGTGTGTGTGTGTGTGTGTGTGTGTGTGTGTGTGTGTGTGTGTGTGTGTGTGTGTGTGTGTGTGTGTGTGTGTGTGTGTGTGTGTGTGTGTGTGTGTGTGTGTGTGTGTGTGGATGGTGGGTATGTGAGTGTGAGTGTGTGTGTGTATGTGTGTGTGTACAATATATATATATATATATATATATATATATATATATGTATATATATATATATATATATATATATATATATATATATATATATATATATATATATATATGAATAATTTTCATATTTTCTGATAAGAAGTAGTCACTTCTGTCAGCACTCATCAAGAGCTACTCACAAATTCTTTTATGCTTAATTCTTACTTATCTTTTTTAATTGAAAGTTTTAAGATATACCTACAAAAACTGAACATTAGAGATGTGCACATTTTTATTTGAAAAGGAACCGATTAGATGGATAGAATCAAGAGTAGGGCAATGGCTGAAACTGTTTAGAGTAAATATATTTATTAGCTCTGCACGCCTAGCAACAAAGCCAAGTAGTGGGTAGACACTTCTCTTCAGGTGAGTTCCCTGTTCCCCTATGCCATCCTTATGTTCTGTCTATAGCCCTGACTAATCCCACCTCATCTCCCCTCTCGTTCTGCTTACAATGGAATGTAACGGGTTAGGTACTTCTTTACCAACCCGATAAAGAATTTTTAGATTTCCTTTTTCCAAAATAAGTATAAGTACTTGAGTTTTAGTTGATGTAGTATATTTTTGAACTTATATAGAAGACTCGTAATAAATTGACATCCTCGATAGTTACTGAGTATGATAACACTCATTTTAAAACATAAAACATGAAAGCGTTGATAGATATTGTTTATCCAACAGATGGTAGTGATTCTATCAAAAATAAACGTCCCTGGTTGTTAGCGAACCTTATAAAACTGTTAATATTAAGTTATAAGTTATATTTCACCATGACTTTGCCTATTCAGCCTGAGAGTGATTTTGAAGGGTAACTTTCGTTTAATTATTTAATCGAGTACGACTTGTTTTTTCGAAGGTGCAATCCGTATTAAACCTGCGCGAGTACTTATTGGCCAGTACACCAGGTGCTTGTTTGATTCAAGGATGCTGTAGGCACGTGCCCGTTGACTTGACCCACTTCAGCTTCAACACCTGACTTTAAACAAAGATAAACATCGCTTCCGACCTTTTGAAATTTAATTTTTTCCAATTAAGGCCTTCAATATAACATTGCCAAATATTGTCCCACCTTTTACTTTTACCTAAATTTTACATAAATTAGATGTAAAGCTATCTCTTCGAAATTTACACACACACACACACACACACACACACACACACACACACACACACACACACACACACACACTCACACACACACACACACACACACACACACTCACACTCACACACATACACACTCACACACACACACAAACACACACACACATACACACACACACACACACACACTCACACACACACACACACAGAGAGAGAGAGAGAGAGAGAGCGAGTTACTGATTATCTATATCTTATAATAACATGAAACTATATTCTGATCATTTACAATCGTTATAATTTGATTATAATAATCCTATAAAACTCAGTTTAGTCCTTTTCGTTCTTTTTATCTTGAGGACGGGATTTTCATATTCCCTTTAAACTTATATTCCCTATTTACAATTGCTTACAAAATCAAAATTATTATTTTCTTCAAAGTAATTTTTCTATCTCTAATTTAAAATGTTTCCCGCGCTTCAACTTCAATTATTAAATTTATGGTAATAATTTACGGTTTGTGCACCACTAACAATACTTTTTTGTTTCCATACATTTTATAAATTTATTATAACGGGAAAAAACAATTTTAAACCTAGAAAACCATAAATAATCTTTAAAGGTTTTATTAAATATTGCCAGATAAACATAACCCAACACATAAATTTATAGAAAATAATTGTTGATAAACTACTGCTGTATGTTGTAATATTATAAACTTGTTTTGTGATAACCTTATAAAAAAATATAGTTACACATTATCTGGTTATGAAAGATCTGCGTTAGAATAAGAAAATTTAACTTAGATAACATTAAGAAACAAATTCCTATCGGCAGCGAGTCCTATAAGTTATTAGGATAGTAACAAATTCGTAAAACATTGGTACAATCTGTGCCACAACCAAAATGAATCTTTTTGAATCTCCTACCTAAGGTTTAAGTTAGGAATCGTTAGTTATGTGAAAGATTATTAGGCTAACTAATAAATAAGTGGTAAATTTTAAATAAATATGCACAGTCTAGGTTCGATTCTGATGATATTTAGTTATAGAATATGCCAAATTCAATTTTATTCAAATACAGGCTTAGGACGCCCTAGATTTCTTCTGTGAAAATATTCTTGTTACTAATAGTGTTATAACAGTACTAAAATTATTAGGGTGGTTAGAATTAGTAAACAGCTGATGGAGTAAGCCACTTCTGTGGCTTGGTAAAGTGTATCTTTTTTTTAATCTGCCCTCTTACGTTTCATGCTTTCAGTACAGCTGTAAGTAGTGGTTCAATGATATTGTGGTAAAGAATTAGTAAACAGCTGATGGAGTGAGACTTCTGTGGCTTGGTAAAGTGTATCTTTTTTTTAATCTGCCCTTTTACGTTTCATGCTTTCAGAACAGCTGTAAGTAGTGGTTCAATGATATTGTGGTAAAGAATTAGTAAACAGCTGATGGAGTGAGACTTCTGTGGCTTGGTAAAGTGTATCTTTTTTTAATCTGCCAGCTTGGGTTTCATGCTTTTAGAATCGTTGTAGCTAAGGGTGGTAGTTATTGGTGATATATAATTAGGGTAGTAATAAATTTGAGTAAAACTGGTGAAAAATACGACGGTATAAGATAAGCTATATTCTGCTCTCTTGTCCCCTACAGATTAACTGATGGTGGTTTATGGGTGAAATATTATAAGGGCGGTAAACAATTAGTAAACAGTTGATGGAGCAAGACTTTTGTAGCTTGCAAAAGTGGATCTCTTGTAAATCGACCCGCTTACGTTTCATGCATTCAGAATCGTTGTAACTAAGGGTGGTAGTTAATGGTTATATAGGCTATAATTAGGGTAGTAATAAATTTGTGTAAAACTGGTGAAAAATACGACGGTATAAGATAAGCTATATTCTGCTCACTTGACCCCTACAGATTAACTGATGGTGGTTTATGGGTGAAATATTATGAGGGTGGTAAACAATTAGTAAACAGTTGATGGAGTAAGGCTTTTGTATCTTGCAAAAGTGGATCTTTTTTAAATCGACCCGCTTACGTTTCATGCTTTCAGAATTGTTGTTACTAAGGGTGGTAGTTATTGGTGATATATAATTAGGGTAGTAATAAATTTGTGTAAAACTGGTGAAAAATACGACGGTATAAGATAAGCTATATTCTGCTCACTTGTCCCCTACAGAGTAACTGATGGTGGTTTATGGGTGAAATATTATGAGGGTGGTAAACAATTAGTAAACAGTTGATGGAGTAAGGCTTTTGTATGTTGCAAAAGTGGATCTTTTTTCAAAGTGCCAGCTTACGTTTCATGCTTTCAGACTTAATATAACTAAGGGTGTTTTGTGATTGAAAAGTTATTAGGGTGGTAAACAATTAGTAAAGAGTTGATGTAGTAAGGCTTTCGTAGCTTGCAAAAGTGGATCATTTTTTTAATGTGCCAGCTTACGTTTAATACTTCTAGAAATTTTGTAAATAAGGCTGATTTATAAATGAAAATTTATTAAGGGGGTAAAACCATTGATGGCTTAAGCCTTCTGTGGCTTGCAAAAGGGAATCTTATTTAACCCTCATGCACGCGCGCCTTTTTATCTAACGTAAGTAGACGCGTTGTTGTATTTTATACAACATCTCGGTTTTTCTACATTTTCCTTAACTTTCAATCGAGTTATTAAAAGTTTGGTCTTACCAATAAAAAAATTACTTGTGAGTTGACCCCAGCAATGTTTATCAGAGCAAAAAATAATGCAACTGGCCATCTTCTTGTCCTCCGGGCAACGCTATATGTAGCACAAAGCTGGTCATTACTATCAACTCCACCTTTCGTTCTGTTGTACTGCAATATAATTTCTGGCTTATTTGTTTGTTCATCAACATCATCTGAGTCGTGGATAGTCGAAATCAATATTACAGCTTTATTTTTTATTTTTTTTTTTCGTATATGAGACCATGGTTCGATCATTCTGGAACCCAAACAAGGAAGTACCTGGCTGATTGGCTTTATTAGGCAGAAATTCTGGTGGAATTTCCCGTTTGTTCTTACGTAGAGTGCCAATCACCTTCAATTCACTTTCTGAGTTATGATCACTTTTTTCAGCTTCACCGTCGCTCAGATCATCGTCACTTTCAATAAAATCAGCATTATCAATTTCTTCATCAGAAAGATCCTGTAAAATTTTTGGAATGTCTTCCAAATTCACTCCTAAAAACATGAAAATTTATAAAAATGTTGAACAAAACAAATAACTACATAATTCTTTAAAAAAATGTATATAAAAAACTCAAGTTCCATCGTGGAGAAAAAAAATTGCACCGAAAAAATAAAAACGTCAGAAGGCGCCTTGTATTTTGTACAACAGTGATGACTGACCAGAACTAATCGCACACTGAGGCTATGTTGATAGAATAAAGACATTGATGACAACTGATAAGAGTAGTGGGGGGGACCAATAGAAAAATAGAACGGTGATTTGAACAAATAACTACCAACAGGTTTCAACAAGAATCAAAATATTAAAACTGTTGTACTTTTTACAACAGCGCACGTCCTTCAGGGTTAACTCTGCCAGATTACGCTTCATGCTTTCAGAATCGCTATAACTGGTGTTGATTATAGGTTAAAAGTTTATTACTGTGGTAAAAAATTAGAAAACAGTTGATGCAGTAAGCCTTCTGTGGCTTACAGAAGTGGATCTCGTTTTAAATAGGCCAGCTTACGTTTTACGCTTTCAGAATCGTTGTAACAGAGGGTGGTGGTTAATGGATGAAAAATAATTAGGGTAGTAATAAATTAGTGAAAATATGGCGGTGTAGGATAAGCTGGACTCTGCTCACTTGTCCTTGCTAGCTTAAACGACCTGTCTAACGAAAAATTTAGAATAGCAGTATTTAGTTCATTGGTAATCGTTCTAATGGCAAATTTTATTGATTTGACAAACACTGTATAAAACCTTAGAAGCTGGTCGGACTTATCGACACCGCCAATCTTGTCATTATACAACAAAGCTACTTCTGACTACGTACGTACAACGTATTATTTACTCACCCACTCACCATTTTTGGAATGCCTTAATTCGGAAAGTTTAATCCCTTAAAAAGAGACTGGTTGTTATCGTCCAACGAGAGCCACAAATATAATCTGCTCCTTTTATTTCATCACTTTTTTCTCTGCAAACTACTGTAATATATTATTTCTTAGTAAAAGCCATATGAATCAATTTTATTTTTCTTGGCAAATCTAAAACTTCCAGAGAGTACCAACTATTCTCAGTCCATGCTGTGCATATGCTTTAGTTGTTTGACTTTGGCCTATATCTATTAAAAAGGTTATTTAATATTGAGATGAGATAACCGATAACAAATTTTACATAGCTTATTGTACACAAGTGTATGCGAGTGCCTATGCTGAAGAATCATAAACAAATTAAACTCAGTTGAAGGCCCCTGGCAAAACATGAAGTCATATACAGAAACTAATTTTGAACGAAGTTTGAACAATTTGGTTTCTAATACTGTAAGCAATTTTTTTATGCTACTTCATGTCTATCTTTTATGTAAAATATGGTCATGTAATGAAACACTCTTCAACTGCCAGGTTTTGGCATTGACTCTACGTTGCATTAAATAAGAGACGGGTTTTTATAAACTTGAGCTTATTGCCAACGGGTATTGAGCTATTGTTAATATGGTTATTCCTAATTGATGAGAAACTGTTTCGCCTCATAGAGTCAAAAACAGTCATTGTTATCTGAAAGGACACATGCTAAATGTCAGTTGAGTAGCTTTAATATTCCACGACCTATAAGGTGAACAACTTCTAAAAGATACTGAGCAATCCATACTACGCAGTATGGGAATTCTACCCACCAAAAATACCTCCCTCTGACATGACCAGTTGAACCATTTGACTAATGACTTTTTCTCAATATAATCAAGCCTAATAATAGGAGACTGAGTGTTAAGTTTCATTAGCGTTTGTTCTATAAAGCTAATAATGAGGTCTAGTTCTCTTCAGACAAGAGATATGTCTAGTCGCATCAAGGACCAGATCAATTTCCTGATTTAGATGTAGTCTACTTCTAGTCGTTGCAAGTGCTTGGAGCCATTCACTTCAATTTCATCCACAACCATTTTATATCTTAATTTCGTTGTAGATCTTCGTCTATGTTACACCTTATTTTGAACTGTTTAAATCTTTTGCCAGTTTGTTTGCTTCATACATGTACATAGTTGTTACTGTAAGTACGAATATGCTTCAGGAATTGGTTATAAAATCCGAAATTATATACTGAGATTTCGAAACTCAAAATTATCAACCTACCTTTCTGCATTTTGATGGATTAAGACTTTTGTAACTTGCAAAAGTAGATATTTTTGAAATTTACGTTTCATACTGTCAGAATCGTTGTGATTAAGAGTGGTTTATGGATGAAAATTTATTAGGGTGGTAAAACAGCTGATGGCCTAAGCTTTCTGTGGTTTGCAAAAGTGCATCTTTTTTTAACTCTGCCAGATTACGTTACATGCTTTCAGAACTGTGGTAACTGAGGGTGTTTTATAGGGAAAAATTTATCAGGGTGGTAAACATTTGTAAACGGTTGATAGAGTAAGACTACCGTGACATGCAAAAGTAATTTTTTTTCAAATCTGCCAGCTTACGCTTCATGCTTTCATAATGGTTTTAAATGAAAGTGCATTATGGGTAAACACTTATTAGAGTGGTAAAGAATTTGTAAACAGTTGATGAAGTAAGGCTAATATGACATGCAAAAGTGTTTTTTTTTTTCAAATCTACCAGCTTAAGTTTTATGTTTTCAGAATTGTTGTATCTAAGGGAGTTTTATTGATGAAAATTATTAGGGTGGCAAACAATTAGTAAACAATTGATGGAGTAAGCTTCCTGAAGCTTGCAAAAGTGGATCATTTTTAAATCTGCCAGCTTACGTTTTGTGTTTTCAGAATCGTTGTAACTAATGGTGTTTTATGTGGGAAAATGTATTAGGGTGGTAAAACAGTGGATAGACTATGCCTTCTGTGGCTTGCAAACGTGTACCTTTTTCTTAACACTCCTGGTAATAGGAGACTTAGAGTTAAGTTTCATTAGCGTTTGTTCTATTAAGCTAATATCGAGGTTTAGTTCTCTTCAGACAATAGAAATCTCTAGTTACATCAAGGTCCAGCTCAATTTCCTGATTTTAGATTAAAGTAAGGTCTCGAAAATCCGAGTCCCGATTTTTCGAGTCTCCGATAAATTCGAGCCTATTTTATTTCAGACTATTTTATCTATTTGAAAGGAAATTCGAACTATTTACTGTTAGACAATGCACCGTCGCATTCCGATGAAGAATAACTGTGGTCTGATGAAATCCGTGCTTTATTTCTATCCGCAATTGTTAGGAGTATAATCCAACCGATGGATCAGGATGTTCTGGAATGTACGAATAAAGTACAGTCGTTATCCTTTACAATCTCTCTTGGATGAGACTGAAAAGGGACGAAAGCATTGTAGGCTTTCTAAAAAAATACAGCAGGGAAGTTGTGTACTGTATAGCCAAATCCAGGAACGAAAAAAAAGAGAAATATTAAGTAAGTCATGGAATAAAGTCTTCAGTCATAATAAAACTGTAGACTGCGACATTGATCCACAATAAGAAACAGATTTGACATTTCTTATGAAGAAATTTCCAGGTTATGAAAATGTCGATGATACGGACTTACGTCAATGTATGAATGAGGACAAATGTAAGGTAAATAACAATAACACATGTTACTACTATTGAAATGGTACAAGAAACTACTGAAGGCAGTGATGACGAGAACAGTAGAAGAGTAAAGTGGGAAACAAGTCGCAACAAAGGAACGGCCACGTTATATCAACTGCACGCCAACAGATTTGCTTATGAAGGCAGTAATAACATAAGAGTAAAGGGGAAAATAAGTCACATCAAAGGAACGGTCACGTTATATCAACTGCACGCCAACAGATCTGCTTCTGAAGCCAGTAATAACGTAAGAGTAAAGGGGGAAATAAGTCACAACAAAGGAACGGCCACGTTATATCAACTGCACGCCAACAGATTTGCTTCTGAAGGCAGTAATAACGTAAGAGTAAAGGGGGAAATAAGTCACATCAAAGGAACGGTCACGTTATATCAACTGCAAGTAAACAGATTTGCTTCTGAAGCCAGTAATAACGTAAGAGTAAAGGGGGAAATAAGTCACATCAAAGGAACGGTCACGTTATATCAACTGCACGAAAACAGATCTGCTTCTGAAGCCAGTAATAACGTAAGAGTAAAGGGGGAAATAAGTCACAACAAAGGAACGGCCACGTTATATCAACTGCACGCCAACAGATTTGCTTCTGAAGGCAGTAATAACGTAAGAGTAAAGGGGGAAATAAGTCACATCAAAGGAACGGTCACGTTATATCAACTGCAAGTAAACAGATTTGCTTCTGAAGCCAGTAATAACGTAAGAGTAAAGGGGGAAATAAGTCACATCAAAGTAACGGTCACGTTATATCAACTGCACGCCAACAGATCTGCTTCTGAAGCCAGTAATAACGTAAGAGTAAAGGGGGAAATAAATCACAACAAAGGAACGGCCACGTTATATCAACTGCACGCCAACAGATTTGCTTCTGAAGGCAGTAATAACGTAAGAGTAAAGGGAGAAATAAGTCACATCAAAGGAACGGTCACGTTATATCAACTGCTCGCCAACAGATTTGCTTCTGAAGGCAGTAATAACGTAAGAGTAAAGGGGGAAATAAGTCACAACAAAGGAACGGCCACGTTATATCAACTGCTCACCAACAGATTTGCTTCTGAAGGCAGTAATAACGTAAGAGTAAAGGGGGAAATAAGTCACAACAAAGGAACGGCCACGTTATATCAACTGCTCGCCAACAGATTTGCTTCTGAAGGCAGTAATAACGTAAGAGTAAAGGGGGAAATAAGTCGCAACAAAGGAACGGCCACGTTATATCAACTGCTCGCAAACAGATTTGCTTCTGAAGGCAGTAATAACGTAAGAGTAAAGGGGGAAATAAGTCGCAACAAAGGAACGGCCACGTTATATCAACTGCACGCCAAGAGATTTGCTTCTGAAGGCAGTAATAACGTAAGAGTAAAGGGGGAAATAAGTCGCAACAAAGGAACGGCCACGTTATATGAACTGCACACCAACAGATTTGCTTCTGAGGGCAGTAATAACGTAAGAGTAAAGGGGGAAATAAGTCACATCAAAGGAACGGTCACGTTATATCAACTGCACGCCAACAGATTTGCTTCTGAAGGCAGTAATAACGTAAGAGTAAAGGGGGAAATTAGTCGCAACAAAGGAACGGCCACGTTATATCAACTGCACGCCAACAGATTTGCTTCTGAAGGTAGTAATAACGTAAGAGTAAAGGGGGAAATAAATCACATCAAAGGAACGGTCACGTTATATCAACTGCACGCCAACAGATTTGCTTCTGAAGGCAGTAATTACGTAAGAGTAAAGGGGGAAATAAGTCGCAACAAAGGAACGGCCACGTTATATCAACTGCACACCAACAGATCTGCTTCTGAAGCCAGTAATGACGTAAGAATAAAGGGGGAAATAAGTCACATCAAAGGAACGGCCACGTTATATCAACTGCACACCAACAGATCTGCTTCTGAAGCCAGTAATGACGTAAGAATAAAGGGGGAAATAAGTCACAACAAAGGAACGGCCACGTTATATCAACTGCACGCCAACAGATTTGCTTCAGAAGGCAGTAATGACGTAAGAGTAAAGGGGGGAAATAAGTCACAACAAAGGAACGGCCACGTTATATCAACTGCACGCCAACAGATTTGCTTCTAAGGCAATAATGACGTAAGTGTAAAGGGGGAAATAAATCACAACAAAGGAACGGCCACGTTATATCAACTGCACGCCAACAGATTTGCTTCTGAAGGCAGTAATGACGTAGGAGTAAAGGGGGAAATAAGTCACAACAAAGGAACGGCCACGTTATATCAACTGCACGCCAACAGATTTGCTTCTTAAGCCAGTAATGACGTAAGAGTAAAGGGGGAAATAAGTCACAACAAAGGAACGCCCACGTTATATCAACTGCACGCCAACAGATCTGCTTCTGAAGACAGTAATGACGTAAGAGTAAAATGGGGAAATAAGTCACAACAAAGGAACGGCCACGTTATATCAACTGCACGCCAACAGATTTGCTTCTGAAGGCAGTAATGATGTAAGAGTAAAGGGGGAAATAAGTCACATCAAAGGAACGGTCACGTTATATCAACTGCAAGTAAACAGATTTGCTTCTGAAGCCAGTAATAACGTAAGAGTAAAGGGGGAAATAAGTCACATCAAAGGAATGGTCACGTTATATCAACTGCACGCCAACAGATCTGCTTCTGAAGCCAGTAATAACGTAAGAGTAAAGGGGGAAATAAGTCACAACAAAGGAACGGCCACGTTATATCAACTGCACGCCAACAGATTTCCTTCTGAAGGCAGTAATAACGTAAGAGTAAAGGGGGAAATAAGTCACATCAAAGGAACGGTCACGTTATATCAACTGCTCGCCAACAGATTTGCTTCTGAAGGCAGTAATAACGTAAGAGTAAAGGGGGAAATAAGTCGCAACAAAGGAACGGCCACGTTATATCAACTGCACGCCAACAGATTTGCTTCTGAAGGCAGTAATAACGTAAGAGTAAAGGGGGAAATAAGTCACATCAAAGGAACGGTCACGTTATATCAACTGCACGCCAACAGATTTGCTTCTGAAGGCAGTAATAACGTAAGAGTAAAGGGGGAAATAAGTCGCAACAAAGGAACGGCCACGTTATATCAACTGCACGCCAACAGATTTGCTTCTGAAGGCAGTAATAACGTAAGAGTAAAGGGGGAAATAAGTCACACCAAAGGAACGGTCACGTTATATCAACTGCACGCCAACAGATTTACTTCTGAAGGCAGTAATAACGTAAGAGTGAAGAAGGAAATAAGTCGCAACAAAGGAACGGCCACGTTATATCAACTGCATGCCAACAGATTTGTTTCTGAACGCAGTAATAACGTAAGAGTAAAGGGGGAAATAAGTCGCAACAAAGGAACGGCCAAGTTATATCAACTGCACGCCAACAGATTTGCTTCTGAAGGCAGTAATAACGTAAGAGTAAAGAGGGAAATAAGTCGCAACAAAGGAACGGCCACGTTATATCAACTGCACGCCAACAGATTTGTTTCTGAACGCAGTAATAACGTAAGAGTAAAGGGGGAAATAAGTCGCAACAAAGGAACGGCCACGTTATATCAACTGCACGCCAACAGATTTGCTTCTGAAGCCAGTAATAACGTAAGAGTAAAAGGGGAAATAAGTCACATCAAAGGAACGGTCACATTATATCAACTGCACGCCAACAGATTTGCTTCTGAAGGCAGTAATGACGTAAGAGTAAAGGGGGAAATAAGTCACAACAAAGGAACGGTCACGTTATATCAACTGCACGCCAACAGATTTGCTTCTGAAGCCAGTAATGACGTAATAGTAAAGGGGGAAATAAGTCACATCAAAGAAACGGTCACGTTATATCAACTGCACGCCAACAGATTTGCTTCTGAAGGCATTAATGACGTAAAAGTAAAGGGGGAAATAAGTCACAACAAAGGAATGGTCACGTTATATCAACTGCAAGTAAACAGATTTGCTTCTGAAGCCAGTAATAACGTAAGAGTAAAGGGGGAAATAAGTCACATCAAAGGAACTGTCACGTTATATCAACTGCAAGTAAACAGATTTGCTTCTGAAGCCAGTAATAACGTAAGAGTAAAGGGGGAAATAAGTCACAACAAAGGAACGGCCACGTTATATCAACTGCACGCCAACAGATTTGCTTCTGAAGCCAGTAATGAAGTAAGGGTAAAGGGGGAAATAAGTAACAACAAAGGAACGGCCACGTTGTATCAACTGCACGTTAACAGATTTGCTTTTGAAGCCAGTAATGACGTAAGAGTAAAGGGGGAAATAAGTAACAACAAAGGAACGGCCACGTTGTATCAACTGCACGCCAACAGATTTGCTTCTGAAGCCAGTAATGACGTAAGGGTAAAGGGGGAAATAAGTACCAACAAAGGAACGGCCACGTTGTATGAACTGCACGCCAACAGATTTGCTTCTGAAGCCAGTAATGACGTAAGAGTAAAGAAGGAAATAAGTCACAACAAAGGAACGGCCACGTTATATCAACTGCACGCCAACAGATTTGCTTCTGAAGCCAGTAATGACGTAAGAGTAAAGGGGGAAATAAGTCACAACAAAGGAACGGCCACGTTGTATCAACTGCACGCCAACAGATTTGCTTCTGAAGGCAGTAATGATGTAAGAGTAAAGGGGGAAATAAGTCAAAACAAAGGAACGGCCACGTTATATCCACTGCACGCCAACACATTTGCTTCTGAAGGCAGTAATGATGTAAGAGTAAAGGGGGAAATAAGTCACAACAAAGGAACGGCCACGTTATATCAACTGCAAGTAAACAGATTTGCTTCTGAAGCCCTCAATGACGTAAGAGTAAAGGGGGAAATACGTAACAACAAAGGAACGGCCACGTTATATCAACTGCACGCCAACAGATTTGCTTCTGAAGGCAGTAATGACGTAAGAGTAAAATGGGGAAATAAGTCACAACAAAGGAACGGCCACGTTATATCAACTGCACGCCAACAGATTTGCTTCTGAAGGCAGTAATGACGTAAGAGTAAAATGGGGAAATAAGTCACAACAAAGGAACGGCCACGTTATATCAACTGCACGCCAACAGATTTGCTTCTGAAGGCAGTAATGACGTTAGAGTAAAATGGGGAAATAAGTAACAACAAAGGAACGGCTACGTTATATCAACTGCACGCCAACAGATTTGCTTCTGAAGGCAGTAATGACGTAAGAGTAAAAGGGGAAATAAGTCACAACAAAGGAACGGCCACGTTATATCAACTGCACGCCAACAGATCTGCTTCTGAAGCCAGTAATGACGTAAGAGTAAAGGGGGAAATAAGTCACAACAAAGGAATGGCCACCTTATATCAACTGCACGCCAACAGATTTGCTTCTGAAGGCAGTAATGATATAAGAGTAAAGGGGGAAATAAGTCAAAACAAAGGAACGGCCAAGTTATATCCACTGCACGCCAACAGATTTGCTTCTGAAGGCAGAAATGATGTAAGAGTAAAGGGGGAAATAAGTCACAACAAAGAAACGGCCACGTTATATCAACTGCACTATAACAGATTTGCTTCTGAAGCCAGTAATGACGTAAGAGTAGAAAGGGAAATAAGTCACGGCAAATTGACGGCCGTCTTGGAAACTGCAACGTGCTTTATTAACTGCACGCCAACCGACTTTCTTCTGAAGCCAGTAATGGCGTAAGTGTAGAAGGGAAATAAGTCACGGCAAAGGAACGGCCGGGCCGTCTTGGAAACTGCAACGTGCTATATTAACTGCACGCTAACAGATTTGTTTCTGAAGCCAGTAATGGCGTAAGTGTAAAGGGGGAAATAAGTCACAACAAAGGAACGGCCACGTTATATCAACTGCACGCCAACAGATTTGCTTCTGAAGTCAGTAATAACGTAAGAGTAATGGGGGAAATAAGTCACAACAAAGGAACGGCCATGTTATATCAACTGCACGCCAACAGATTTGCTTCTGAAGCCAGTAATGGCGTAAGTGTAGAAGGGGAAATAAGTCACGGCAAAGGAACGGCCGGGCCGCCTTGGAAACTGCAACGTGCTATATTAACTGCACGCCAACAGATTTGCTTCTGAAGGCAGTAATGGCATAAGAGTAGAAGTTGAAATAAGTCACGGCAAAGGAATGGCTGGGCTGCCTTCAAAACTGCAACGTGCTCTATTAACTGCACGCTAACAGAATTGCTTCTGAAGCCAGTAATGACGTAAGAGTAAAGGGGGAAATAAGTCACAACAAAGGAACGGCCACGTTATATCAACTGCACGATAACAGATTTGCTTCTGAAGCCAGTAATGACGTAAGAGTAGAAGGAGAAATAAGTCACGGCAAAGGAACGGCCGGACCGCCTTGGAAACTGCAACGTGCCATATTAACTGCACGCCAACAGATTTTCTTCTGAAGCCAGTAATGGCGTAAGAGTAGAAGGGGAAATAAGTCACGGCAAAGGAACGGCCTGGTCGCCTTTGAAACTGCAATGTGCTATATTAACTGTACGCCAACAGATTGGCTTCTGAAGACAGTAATGGCGTAAGAGTAGAAGGGGAGATAAGTCACGGCAAAGGAACGGCCGGGCCACCTTGGAAACTGCAACGTGCTATATTAACTGCACGCCAACAGATTTGCTTCTGAAGCCAGTAATGGCGTAAGAGTAGAAAGGGAAATAAGTCACGGCAAATTGACGGCCGCCTTGGAAACTGCAACGTGCTTTATTAACTGCACGCCAACCGACTTTCTTCTGAAGCCAGTAATGGCGTAAGAGTAGAAGGGGAAATAAGTCACGGCAAAGGAACGGCCAGACCGCCTTGGAAACTGTAACGCTCCATATTAACTGCACGCCAACAGTTTTATTTCTGAAGGCAGTAATGGCGTAAGAGTAGAAGGGGAAATAAGTCGCGGCAAAGGAACGGCCGGACCGCCTTGGAAACTGCAACGTGCCATATTAACTGCACGCCAACAGATTTTCTTCTGAAGCCAGTAATGGCGTAAGAGTAGAAGGGGAAATAAGTCACAACAAAGGAACGGCCACGTTATATCAACTGCACGCCAACAGATTTGCTTCTGAAGCCAGTAATGACGTAAGAGTAAAGGGGGACATAAGTCACAACAAAGGAACGGCCACGTTATATCAACTGCACGATAACAGATTTGCTTCTGAAGCCAGTAATGACGTAAGAGTAGAAGGGTGAAATAAGTCACGGTTAAGGAACAGCCGGACCGCCTTGGAAACTGTAACGCTCCATATTAACTGCACGCCAACAGTTTTATTTCTGAAGGCAGTAATGGCGTAAGAGTAGAAGGGGAAATAAGTCACGGCAAAGGAACGGCCGGACCGCCTTGGAAACTGCAACGTGCCATATTAACTGCACGCCAACAGATTGGCTTCTGAAGACAGTAATGGCGTAAGAGTAGAAGGGGAGATAAGTCACGGCAAAGGAACGGCCGGGCCACCTTGGAAACTGCAACGTGCTATATTAACTGCACGCCAACAGATTTGCTTCTGAAGCCAGTAATGGCGTAAGAGTAGAAAGGGAAATAAGTCACGGCAAATTGACGGCCGCCTTGGAAACTGCAACGTGCTTTATTAACTGCACGCCAACCGACTTTCTTCTGAAGCCAGTAATGGCGTAAGAGTAGAAGGGGAAATAAGTCACGGCAAAGGAACGGCCAGACCGCCTTGGAAACTGTAACGCTCCATATTAACTGCACGCCAACAGTTTTATTTCTGAAGGCAGTAATGGCGTAAGAGTAGAAGGGGAAATAAGTCGCGGCAAAGGAACGGCCGGACCGCCTTGGAAACTGCAACGTGCCATATTAACTGCACGCCAACAGATTTTCTTCTGAAGCCAGTAATGGCGTAAGAGTAGAAGGGGAAATAAGTCACAACAAAGGAACGGCCACGTTATATCAACTGCACGCCAACAGATTTGCTTCTGAAGCCAGTAATGACGTAAGAGTAAAGGGGGACATAAGTCACAACAAAGGAACGGCCACGTTATATCAACTGCACGATAACAGATTTGCTTCTGAAGCCAGTAATGACGTAAGAGTAGAAGGGTGAAATAAGTCACGGTTAAGGAACAGCCGGACCGCCTTGGAAACTGTAACGCTCCATATTAACTGCACGCCAACAGTTTTATTTCTGAAGGCAGTAATGGCGTAAGAGTAGAAGGGGAAATAAGTCACGGCAAAGGAACGGCCGGACCGCCTTGGAAACTGCAACGTGCCATATTAACTGCACGCCAACAGATTGGCTTCTGAAGACAGTAATGGCGTAAGAGTAGAAGGGGAGATAAGTCACGGCAAAGGAACGGCCGGGCCACCTTGGAAACTGCAACGTGCTATATTAACTGCACGCCAACAGATTTGCTTCTGAAGCCAGTAATGGCGTAAGGGTAGAAAGGGAAATAAGTCACGGCAAATTGACGGCCGCCTTGGAAACTGCAACGTGCTTTATTAACTGCACGCCAACCGACTTTCTTCTGAAGCCAGTAATGGCGTAAGAGTAGAAGGGGAAATAAGTCACGGCAAAGGAACGGCCAGACCGCCTTGGAAACTGTAACGCTCCATATTAACTGCACGCCAACAGTTTTATTTCTGAAGGCAGTAATGGCGTAAGAGTAGAAGGGGAAATAAGTCGCGGCAAAGGAACGGCCGGACCGCCTTGGAAACTGCAACGTGCCATATTAACTGCACGCCAACAGATTTTCTTCTGAAGCCAGTAATGGCGTAAGAGTAGAAGGGGAAATAAGTCACAACAAAGGAACGGCCACGTTATATCAACTGCACGCCAACAGATTTGCTTCTGAAGCCAGTAATGACGTAAGAGTAAAGGGGGACATAAGTCACAACAAAGGAACGGCCACGTTATATCAACTGCACGATAACAGATTTGCTTCTGAAGCCAGTAATGACGTAAGAGTAGAAGGGTGAAATAAGTCACGGTTAAGGAACAGCCGGACCGCCTTGGAAACTGTAACGCTCCATATTAACTGCACGCCAACAGTTTTATTTCTGAAGGCAGTAATGGCGTAAGAGTAGAAGGGGAAATAAGTCACGGCAAAGGAACGGCCGGACCGCCTTGGAAACTGCAACGTGCCATATTAACTGCACGCCAACAGATTTTCTTCTGAAGCCAGTAATGGCGTAAGAGTAGAAGGGGAAATAAGTCACGGCAAAGGAACGGCCTGGTCGCCTTTGAAACTGCAATGTGCTATATTAACTGTACGCCAACAGATATGCTTCTGAAGACAGTAATGGCGTAAGAGTAGAAGGGGAGATAAGTCACGGGAAAGGAACGGCCGGGCCACCTTGGAAACTGCAACGTGCTATATTAACTGCACGCCAACAGATTTGCTTCTAAAGCCAGTAATGGCGTAAGAGTAGAAAGGGAAATAAGTCACGGCAAATTGACGGCCGCCTTGGAAACTGCAACGTGCTTTATTAACTGCACGCCAACCGACTTTCTTCTGAAGCCAGTAATGGCGTAAGAGTAGAAGGGGAAATAAGTCACGGCAAAGGAACGGCCGGGCCGCCTTGGAAACTGCAACACGCTATTTTAACTGCACGCCAACAGATTTGCTTCTGAAGGCAGTAATGGCATAAGAGTAGAAGTTGAAATAAGTCACGGCAAAGGATTGGCTGGGCCGTCTTGAAAACTGCAACGTGCTATATTAACTGCACGCTAACAGATTTGTTTCTGAAGCCAGTACTGGCGTAAGGGTAAAGGGGAAAATAAGTCACGACAAAGGAACGGCCCGGCTACCTTTGAAACTGCAACGTGCTATATTAACTGCACGCTAACAGATTTGCTTCTGAAGCCAGTAATGGCGTAAGAATAAAGGGGAAATAAGTCACGGCAAAGGGACGGCCGCCTTGGAAACTGCAACGTGCTTTATTAACTGCACGCCAACAGATTTGCTTCTGCTTAAGCGACACCGCAGCTCTAAAACAATCTAATAAGCAGTCGCAGAAACACTATAACTTTTTCAAAAAAATGTAGCATTTGTGATGAACAATTGAGGCTATTTCAAATATTCTCCAAGTATTGTAATCAATACAGTTCTATAAACGTATTTTGTGCATTCCTAATTATAGTACTAGGATTCATTAGAACCACTATTATTTTTCATGTACAGGAACGTATTTCCATGTAATCCGAGTTTTTGGTAATCCGAGGGTGTCTCGGTCCCATCTAGGTCGAATTATCCGGACTCTACTGTACTTGCAGTTGTTGCTACTCCTTAGAACCATACGCTTCAATTTTGTCTATAACTATCTTGATTGCTCTATTTATTTTAGGCAAAACAAGTTCATTGAAAGTTTCTAAAGTTATAATATTTCTTGATATTATTCACTTCAATTAGTTACATCAAAAAACCGACCATCTCAAATTCAAAATTGCCCGATGTTTGTATCTTAATAAAATAATCACACAACATTCAACCGATGTAAAGCTTCTACATTTAGTAGGATTATGGTTAACAAATTATTAAATATTTTAAGAAACACAGATGATATTCATTTGGATTTTTTAATTAACCTAACACTATAGTTAAAACTCATATTAGTTGGAAGGTTTGTATTACGTTTTCAGTTTCGCTAATTTGAATTATAAATACGTATTAATTCATTACTTTTCATTTGTTGAGATATTAGATTTTTTTTTCTTTAATCTCTAACTTTCTATAAAACAGTTTATAATAGGTTTACAAGAGATAATTGTTTATTAGTAGAATAATGAAACCTATTCGCATTATTTATATTCCCTCGATTTATCTATTTATATTTTCGTTACTGTTTCTATAACTTACGTTGTACTTATCACATTATGTTCTTCGTAGCTGGGAGAAATGCCTGTGCCTGGATGATATAGTATTTCCCTCGTGAGAAAGTTTTCTGCAATGTTTTCAGTAATTGGAGCGGCGATGAATCTGCCAGTCATCCTTTCTAATGATACCAATGCAACCCCTTAACTTCAAACAATACAAGCGCTGGCCTTGTTTGCTATAGAAGTGTGTTCGTGAAAGCCTGCAAACCTCTCCACTCTACAGTGGTTAACGGAGTGGTAAATTGAACAACTTCTTCCGACGTGGTTTGAAATAATTTTCTTGTATGTATATTGAGGTTGTGTTAAAATTAAGGTGAAAATTTTTATCAAATTAAAATGTACAAGAAAATTAATAATAATTTTGTACAATGTTTTTAGTTTTTTCAATATATAAAATGTTTTTGATTAATTATGTTTTGAAGATCTATTTGGACTTTTTACGTTTAGCTGCAGTTGATTTTGTGGTTTAAAAATTTATTGTGAAAAATAGTCATTACATTTACTTTAAAAACACAAAAGACAATTTCTTAACTCAGTACAAATCTGAACCAACCAAAAAAGTATATATCCCTTTACTAAATATCTAGGCATGATACTGATTGGAAGGTTTTAATATTGCTTGGATAGAAGATATAATAGAAACAAAAGACATTATGTCAGCAGATTACATGAACAATGACATACATT
Source organism: Prosapia bicincta (assembly GCA_036971475.1). Taxonomy (NCBI): domain Eukaryota; kingdom Metazoa; phylum Arthropoda; class Insecta; order Hemiptera; family Cercopidae; genus Prosapia; species Prosapia bicincta. Next base: position 317,955,225 of record JBAIZL010000002.1, on the reverse strand, counting down.
CGCCTCTAATTTTAGCATAAAATAAGTTTCTAGTTTAGCAAAGCTAATAAAATGTTTTATAAACAATATCAGGAATATTGTACAGCACGTGGTTGGAAGAGCGGATTTATTAAGATTATGAGATAGCTTAGACATTCCAAGCGAAAATTAGAAACTCTTTATCCTTCACACACACACACACACACACACACACACACACACACACACACACACACACACACACACACACACACACACACTCACACACACACACACACACACACACACACACACACACACACACACACACACACACACACACACACACACACACACACACACACACACACACACACACACACACACACACACACACACACAAACACACACACATACAAACACACACACTCACACACAAACACACACACACACACACACATTTTTATATATTTTACTACAAAAATTAATTTTTTATTTTTTCGAAGTTAATCGTTTTGTTGAGTCAAATCCGGTTTGTTGAGAAAAAAGTCAGTGTTACAACGAGCCTTTCATTTGTTTGATCCACGATTAGAGGGAGGGTTCTGAGGGGTGATGGCTACGTCATGAGTTAATGAGTCTACGGTTAGAAGATGCACAACAGTTGGTGAGCCGCCCCCCTATAAGTCTATTAAGTTGATTATCTGTGCGAATCAAGGGGCACGCGTGCCTCGCACGGGGGTTGGGAAGGGAGCAACAGACCTTCGTATTGTAACTGTTGACGCAAACGTCGGCATGCAGCTGCTCGCTCACGTAAAATAATATAAAATTATCTTCTTTTTTAATTTATCGTTGTATTTATTCCATAAAAACTATTTGGTAATTTAATTTATTGCATATTTTCATTTTAAAACTTGTATTTTCATTTTCATGATTTTTTTATTATTTTATTATTTTTTAATATCTTTTATTGTTAGTTTTTAACCAGTTCTCCTATTTTTTCAACATAGAAACAGGGTAAAGGTAACCTACTTTTTTTGCCTGGCGCAAATAAATAAGCATAATTTTTATTCTATTCAAACTATCACAATTACATGTAGAAACGTGATCTCTTCCTGTAGATGTTTCTACTAAAAATGTTGAAACTTTCTCACTGGAATTTACAATATTATTTATGTACATAACACATCTTATGTATATAAGATATGAAAGTTAGTTATTTACTCAATTCACAAAACTTGCGATAAATAAGGGATGACGGCAAGGATATACTTAATTATTGATTTAGTAGGCTACTTACGACTTCAAGTGGGAGCTCCCTGAAACTCGTCGAGTTTGTAAAGGCAAATGAACGTTGGAATTATTGTTTTGAAAAATCACTGCCTTTTGTTAAAAACTCTCTCATGGTATAATATCTTCAATAGCCATATTGGTAACCGACGTTTAGGAGCCGCCGACACGTTATGTGCTCCCGTACAAAGTGGCAAACATTTGTAAAGTTTAAACCGCTAATTACAAAGTTTGTTACAATTCCAAATGCACTCGCGATGTATAAGCACATAAGGTCACTAGTGTAACAAAATCTCAGTTAAACTGCGAAATAATTTCGAACATGTTTCAATTTATTCTTCAAGAACTGACTGTAAATAAGGATTTGTAGTTTGTAATTCAATGAGTTTAAAAAAATATTTCCTTTCATTAGTCGAATAGTATTATAATAGCAGTCAACTTTGTTAACATTTTAATTTGTTTTTGATAAAATTTCCAAACTTCTAGAGAAGAGGGCTGCAAACTTGGAGTTGATGGCCCCATTAGCAGTACGTTGCGCATGCGTGTGCCTCTCAGAGTATACCTTCCTCTTTTCGTCGCTTTAATACGGAATCTCATTGAGATAACTAGGTAATCGTTGCACAATTTTTGCATGTAAAATAATACAGTATTGATAAAATTGATAGTTGAACTGTGCAAATAAAAATTGCGTGTTTTTAATAAAATGCTAAAATAAATTTGTATATCTAACTCGTATATTTACTAATTGTAGGTGCAATATATTTTTAAATAAATTTGTTTCAATCAACGTTTAGAAACTGATTTAAATTCGGCCTAATATTTGTTTTAATAGTTTAAAATCAGTTTTCACATAATTTTTTGTTATCCAGGCGACTTTGATATTCCAAAAAATAATTGTACAGTGATGAAGAAAGTTCTCAGGTGTTCTAACAAAAGTAAGATTTAATGCTGTCGCTCTAATAATTAAAATTTTGAAAAAATCATTTTTAACCTCACTTTTTAACACACATGAAACTTTGTAAAGTCAATTTACCTTATACAAAAAAAGGTTTTAATACACTACAATACTGCTGTTATAACTTAACTACAGGGTAGCTAGTTTGGTTTCATTTAGGATAGATTTATGTTTTATCAAAAAGTAAAATTTACTAACGCGCGAGGTAAACAGTTCTTGCATGAAGTAAATACTATTCCTTGTTTTATGTACAATCCAATAAAAACTCAACAATGCAAAAATAAAGGTTTTGCTAGCAAACTATATTTTGTTGTTTTAAAATCAATTCTATACTAACCGGATACTTTGTAGCTATATTAGAATGTTCTGCAGCTTAGTTCGATTTACGAAGAAACCTTTTATGCGTTGTGAAGTTATACCTGCTGGCGTCAGCACAGATTTATTATTTTTTCTACGTTTCTGAGGACTCTCTACATTATCATGTAGTTCGATATTTATTTTAAATCTATCATATCTGGATAATCGATAACACACATTTACTTATCAATTTAACTTGAAAAAAATCAGTGTTTTCCGATATTTCCTAGCTTGCGCTTGGTCAGTGCATTGTTCAATGCTATAAGTTACTAACAAGACTGCCTGCTCAGGTTTGTCGCCTTATTGTGAATCTATAGTATTTTTGATCTTTCAGATAATATTATTGTGAGTGTAGTTTTTAATTATGTTTTCGATTATAGTGTTAGTCTCAAGTCAAATATGTGGTTGGTTTTTGTGATGTAGGCTATATTTCGGCTGTCATCAGTTTGATGCTTTTATAATGAAGAAAAAAATGCTAAAGTTTACTTTGGTTTTGTGTTTTTGTTGTCTTGTATGTGTTCTCTGAACCTTATGGTGAATTTTCTTCCTGAGGTCCTACGTAAGGTTTGAGAAATCGTTACTTCTGAATTTGTATACTCCCGTTCTAGGCTTTGTTCTGGAGCTTCTTTGTATAATGTAGATGTTTTTTGTTGTCTTGGATAAATAATAAGATTTAGTAAACTAAACATTAACTGTTTTATTCATGAACGTCTTATTCGTAGTTAAAAAACAGATAATTACTTGTACAATAGTATTTAAATAAAACGTTTGATTTGACCCGCTCTCGTCCTCTTCAATAATACGATTAGTCTATATTGCCAAGACACTGCTCTTACAATCCAGTGAGTAAATCCAAGCTGAACGGAAGTTCATTTTCTTCACGACTTTGACGCTGAAACCCACGCGCAGTATGAAACTCCCTTACGACTTCAACACAGAACTGAATAGTTATTACAAACAAAAGTAAGAGTGTTCCGATTGGTTCACAGTCAAATCTCAGCAATACCTCTAGACGTTGAAGCACTAAATATTAGGAGAGAATGTTGTTTCTATATTATTATGGTTGGTTAAAAAAAAAAGTTTTCAAGATTCCGGTTTCAACCTTACATCTAGCAGGCTACACCACTATTACCTTATTTGGAAGGGTGCTTTTTAGTTCTTGTATGGTACTTGTAATTTAATGTCTTATAACTTATTCAATATACGTATTCAAATTTATACATTTAAGTTACAAATGTTATATTTAGCTAAGTATAGGCTACATTTGTAAATATATCTTGTTTCAGAAAACGATGTAGTTACGATGGATATGGTATTTATAAATATATTTCCCAAACAGTATTTTATGTTATTAGTAAATGAGTAGTAATGAGTTGAATGTATCCAGAAATTAATCAATTAAAACTTTATTTACAGTTAAGTGATTTTTCATCTTGAATATATTTCTTTATATGGAAACATTAAACGTTTTTAAATGCTGAAAAACAATATTAAAAAGTTATTATAAAATATATTTTTTCAAAAATATTGCAAAACTATATTATCACTACACGAAAAAAACAATATATTTTTACAAATATAATCCTTACTAGGGGCTTGTAACAAATGCCACTATTCATATTGAACACATTTTAAACTTTTGAATAAAAATTTTATTTTTTAATACAAATTTAATTTAATATAGGCCTAAATCAAGTTTTTCATAGCAAAATTTCCTTATAAACTATATTTTTGTTAATGCGTTTTCAATTTGCTTTTTTTTTGAACAATCGTATTTTCAATATGTTTCTTTAATCCATCTTGAGATTTTACTCGACTTAGTACAACATAAAGTTAACCATGTTAAATTGGTCAATTGAAGCCCTGCTGTTAAGAATTTTTTGACCCTGAGCCTTATTTATAGTTATTGAAAATGCAAGTCTTAAAAGAAATTGCTTCCTTTTCATTTGAAATGGCATTTTAGGATCTGTTGATAATTATTTAATTCTTGGGCAAAATATGTTTTCTTTTCTATAACCAGAGGTTATTTCTAATTTAATGGACCTATCAAACATATCTAGTACGTTAAGACGTACTCCATTAACTAAACCTGAACCCAAGTTCATATTTCTAATTAACATTACTATTGCGCCAAATTTGAGCATTAGTTTATGTTGCTGCATTCCTACGGTATAATAGAGTCTATGTAGTCAATGGGAGTGTTCAATCGTTCGTTTATATTATAGGTAATTATTTCATCAACACTGTAGTAATCTCTTAAATCTCCCTCAAGTGCCCTATACTTCATTATTTATTACAAAACACTGATCATTTAATGGGCATAATATCACATTTTGAGATTTTTTTTTAACATGTTTTTAAATTGAGTTATTTGCCAAATACAAAATTTGCCAGTGATTCATTTCTAATCATAAGTATATAAATGTTTTTCCATATCATTTTGGAGCTTCAAAAAAGTACAATTTTTCTTCTGCTTCGCCAGATACTGCATTCAATTCTTTGTCTACTACTTTTTGCTTATTATTTAATTGATTATACATTGTAGCACCTTTCGCAGTCTGGTCATTTATGTTATACATATGAGTAGCAATTTTATCATCTCTTGGAACTAGGAAACCATTTTTTCACAATCCAGACAGTTTTCTCTGACAATTCTATATATTTCTTGTAAAGCAATGTTTTCATATTCATTAACATCGATTTGTTGCATGTCCTCAATTAGTGCATTTTTAAAATGCATCCATATTGTATAATGAGATGTTTCACAAAAGCGGCATATAAAAGCAAAAACCTGCTCTAGCTGTCTAGGCATATGTGTATTTTGTTGCTCTTTCATGCATCGTTGTTATTCGTTATACCCCTTGTTACTGCTGCCTCTTTGAAAGAATTTAATTGATTATTAAAGCGTCGTAGATCTGTGAACGATGTTGCGCCTTTTACGTGTAGTAGTAACAATCGTAGATAAAATCTATTCTGATCATTTGGTGATACATTATACATTCTTCCTATAACTCTAGAGCCACCTCTTTTTCTCAGAATCTATCTGTTATAACTAAATATATAGTTTTCTTAACTGTAAAAATTGGACTTACTATGGGTTGGCTTGCATTTGTTTTAACTGATCAATTACTTGAAATTAAGTGACGTTTTATAATTATTCATAGGTCAGGCACAGGGTTTATTTTTGTACCACGATAGTACAAAGCCTGGTGTTTTAAAATAGGTGACAGATACGAGTATTTCAATCAGCTCTATATGTAAAGGCTTGAGAGAGTTTTGAGGATGAAATCCTCGATCGCTACTCCACGGACAATAGTATCGTTTCTAACGAACATTTGATGTTTCGAAAGAGTCTTGCCGTCTCTTTCCGGTGTCAATAAGGAGAGAGCACTAAACGGGTGCTGCTTAAGTCAATATTTGTCTAATGTATATTTTATACACCTACAACCTAATCGCGAGAGGTAGGCTACTGGATATTTGGCTCCGGATTACACAAGAGTAAGCTTTGGAGTTGCCCCCATGGCTCGGTCTATAACGTACCGGATGTGCTTCGTAGTCGGAACTTGTTGCCAAGCCTAAATATCTGACTTTAATATTCATACTATGGAAAGATGTATAAGGTCTCTAATATTTGGGACTTTCCCTTAGGATTTTTGTGTGAGTGTCCAGCGGAGGACAATCCCATAGCTGGTGTTGGAACACTTTTTGGCTGGGCTTCTGCCAGTGCTGGTTTCTTTAACGGGAACACTTTTTTGTTTTTTTGATAGTCTAGAAGAAATATTGATCTCCTTCGGGTAGTTGTTGGCGTTTTGACTAGCAATTCCAGACCGTAAAAAACTATTCCATAGACAATAGAAACGTTCAGAGGTTTCTTCATCACCGCCAAGAATGTTAAAGCCTATTAATGGAGGGATCACATTAAGCTCCCGGGCCTTTAACCTTTAACTTAGTCAGAGATTCACTTAATGACAATATTTACCTCCTTCTTTGAGACCGGGATTAAGGTAAGTAAGGGCACTATATTTTGTCGAACAATCCCTGCATCACTCGGAACTCACAATTCACTTCTTTAATGTTGTCATTTACTTGTAAGTGTTACAATGTAAGCTTTTATATCGGGTAAAGCCACGGTGGTTAAAAATCTAAGTAGGTTAAATAAGTATCACAAATAGCCCTTTCATTCTTATTATCTTATTTGATTTAAACTTTGTCATTTGTATTATATAATAACAGATCATCCAAATAGATATTATGAAGACATAAAACACTTTTTAAGAAATTTATTTCTCTGTCATGTGATTATATGTGACTTCGTGACTATCAATTTTTTCTGCTTAATTATCTTTTTTAAAAGTACGCTTATTAGAAAATATATTTTATAAAATAATTTATATCTTACAGTATTTATATAATAAACAGTGATATAAAATTAAACATAATATAAAATATTTGATAAAATATCCATCCGCCTATCTAAAAAAATAAGATTTATATATAATAATAATTTACTAAAATAACATATTAACATACTAAAAATAAAAAATAACATACTAAAAAACATATCCAAGTTTAATTAATCAAAAAATAATTATTCTGCCCAAAAACTATTTTCCCGTGAAATGTTAAACACATAATGATTACTTTATAACACCACAATTTGTATTTTATTTAACATTACAAAATTTAAAAATATCAAGGCACTTAAAATTACAAAACACTTATATAACATTTGGTTTTATTTTAATAATGAAATAAATTAAATGAAACATTTTGTTTTATTTAATTACATGAAATAAAACTATTCTAAAAAATTTCAATGCCAATTAAAATACCACAAATGCATTATAAAATATCAAGTTCTAAATGCCGTGTTGAAAATTTATTTGATAAAAGTACTATGACATTTTCCTCATTTAGGCCTAACAAAATGGGCAAAAATCATAGGTCCCATCTGTGTTTACCCAGCGTATGTGCAAACACAGTATTTGAAACGACCTGTTTGGCAAATTATAAATCCTAAACATTCTAAACTTTTTATTGCATGATACATGTTCAACAGGTTCGCTTAGATTTGAAATAAAATTCATTTAAAACAAGTGACCCTGATTTGACAAAAGATTATTAGCTTTGTGTGGTTGTACTGATTGGTAATTACAAGTTTTTTTACATTCATGAAACATCATTTGTAAGATTTGTGAAGTGTTTTGTGATTTGTGAAGGATTTTTGTGAAGTGTTTGTTCCGGTTTTCAACTGTTCATCTGTTTATCTTTTTCTATGAGACTGATGTTTTTGTTATTGAACAGTGTCAAACAGTGTAGGAGGTCAAGTTCGTGAGTAGTTTTAAATACACTCTTAAGGGCACTAGAGTTTAGTTCACAAATAAATGAACTAGTTATTATTTTGAGCTAACGAGAGTTTAAGTTAAATATAGGCCTATAGAGAATGTTTATGAATTAATCTATAGTATTTATCTTTAGTTTCTCACTAGAAACGCTCTGATTACCTATTTGAATAAAGGCCATAATGAACAAAGACAGCTGTGGTTAAAACTAAGTAAAACTGGATTTATTTATTAAATCGATCAACAAAATCTGATAATCAAATATATTATCGAATTTAAAGTTAAAAAAGCAAATAGGCCTAACTGTAAAACTACCGAAATTAAAGATAGTTCAGCTATAAATAGGTTATTAATTCTAGCGGTTTGGTAGTGTTTCAAGAGTTAGAGTCCCCCTTAAGGAAGATAAAGTAACTTTTTAAAGTTTTATTCTCTATGAATATATTTGCCTATGTCCAGTTTCAAACAAATTTCATATTTGTTTCAAACTCTCATAAGAGAATTCAAATATAACTTCGAAATAGTTTTCGTACAAAATGAGTTGAAAGTAAACTTGAAGCTGTTAATAAAAGGCCAATCCGTTTACAATGACCTAAAAATACTTTGTCCAAAACTTTTACAAACGTCATGTTAGAAAAAAAAACTATTTTTACCGAACCTATAACACTAGTTGAATATTTATTGATTTAAAAAAAATTCTTATAACAATATGTCCTTCAAAAAAATGTTTTTTAACTGAAATTGAGCTTAAGTCAGAAAATAGGTTATAGGCCTATTGTGTGGACTCAGCTGCCTCCATTCTGTATTTTCTACAGGCAAGTATTTGATTTTAGGCTTCTGTTTTGCGTCATTACATGTAAAAAATAAAACACCAAAACAGGTGTACAAATACAATTACAATTAGAAAGCCAAATATTATATTAGACATTGTCGTCACTGATTACAAAATATTCCAGTTTTGCATATTTCCATTTCAAGTGAATTTATACACTAATGTAAAATTTAGGTATTTCTTTCAGAATCACTCGTCAAAAACTCTCTTTCAAATTGTAATCTTTAATTAAAAAATCATAGGTACTTGAAACTTAATGGAGAATTTAGCCTATATGTAAATCTTTACAACTTGTTATAAAAAGAATCCTCTCCTCGCTTATAACATATAACAGTCATATTGACTTTATTTTTTCTCATGCAATAAGGGCTGACCCTCTAAAGCTCAGGGGTTCCCAAACGTTTTTGGTCTACGCCCCCCTCCTCTTGACACGAAATCCTCCCACGCCCTCTTAACTTTACACTATAAATAAATGGTATGTGCATATGAAAAGGTGTCAAATATTATATATATTATAAAAAATGTATTTACACATAATTTCAAAAGTAACATGATTTACCTTTTCAAGATCTAATTTGCAAGGTAAATTTTAACTGATAAAAGAAAGATCTGTTAGTGAAATGCTTGAGACTGCATTTATTACACTAGCATGCCTACTTTAGGTTGTATTTTAGTAAGTCATTAGCAACATCAAGCTGGTTCCTATAATATTAAATATATTTAATTTATGTTATTACTTTCCAAATGGTCTCGCGCATTCCTAACTTGCTTCACGCCTCCCCCCCCCCAAGGGAGGCGCGCCCTCCAGTTTGGGAACCAATGTGTTCTAAAACCATGGTGACAATTTCTCTACGTGCAAGGCTTTAAAGAGGCTATACAAAACTCATAAAAACATTTAGGCATTGCAAAAACAATTATAAATTACATTATCGAAACTAAGACTCGTGATCTATCACAATATTATTGCAGATATTCTGAAATATTTCGAAAAACGATGTAACTGGTTTTTTTATATGGTTTAGTCCAGGGGTTGGCAACCTGCGGCTCCAGAGCCACGAGCGGCTCTTTAGATGTGACGCTGCGACTCTTTAATTCTATGTGCAAATATTATTTATTTTATAAAAAAAACATTTAAAAACCTTCTGAATCGTTTAACGGGGATTAGGCTCCGATTCTATCTTTCAGCCACTTGTACTCGCTTTTCACTGCACCCCTCCCCCGTGACACACGTCGCACTGTCGTCAGTCCGTCGCAAGCTTTCTAATGACGCCGACGTCGGATATTTCAATGTAGGTTTTAATTCGCTTTCGACGCAAGACAATTTGGTGTCTTCGCCAGTGATTTGGCTGTGACGTATAGTTTGTTGCTTCTATAATGTTTATAAAAACTAAAATGCGCAGACTGCGCCGTGATAAACACGTTCTGACAAGTCCGTTTGTGCCTATCGGCAATCATCGCATTATGCCCAGCTTCTCATACGTATTTACTTATATGTACGTTGATATAGGAAATAATTGCAAAACTTGTCGTCTGCTGTTTTAGATACCTAAATAATAATTTTAAAAATTATTTATAACAGCTTCACCGCAAGCATGGCATCTACAAAAAAAAGAAGAACGGAAGAAGAGCATCGAGAATTCAATCGGAATTGGATAGAATCGTTCGCTTTCATATGCAACTCAGATGGCCTTCCGACTTGTCTCATTTGCCACAAAAAACTCGAACATAATAACAAATCAAATTTAGAGAGACCCTTCACTAAAAATCATACTCAGTTTGCTAGTAAATATACAGCCAACAAAGAACGAAAATAAGCTGTCGACGAGCTCCACAATAAAAAACAGCAATCTAGTTCCATATTAAGTAAATGCTCAATTGTTTTTTATTGTTTTTTTTTAAATTTTAGGTACAAGTTACATTGTTTAGTAAGAATTTATCTAATAATGTCATGTGTGTGTGTGTATATATATATATATATATATATATATATATATATATATATATATATATATAATTTAATTTGTTGTGAAAAACACTACTTATCTCTGAACAAATAAATATTTTTCTTATGAATATAGTTTAGTTTTTTTATCAAAAAAATTATAATAATATTATAATAATAATATTATAATTATAATTATAATTATAATTATTATTTATAATAGTACTATTTATTGTAGGGACGAAAACAATTTTCTTTTAAAAACTTTGTCATTTTGTGAATTGTAGATTTTGGCTGTACTGACTCAAAAGATTGCCGAGAAATAGATCTTCCTTAGGTTTCTCGTAAGCAATTGCTTGAATTTTAACAGTCTTCTTACTCGAAAATTGCTTCTGAACAAGTAAGGAATGTTAATACAAGCTTCATTTTTAATGGCCTGCAACAAAATGTTATTAATGACAATCGTTTAACTCTCTACTGAATGATGGATTAATTTCTTATGGTATGAAGCAAATATATTCTTACGTTCGTCTATCTGTCCACATAATTTATGTAATTTTTCATTTCAAATATTACAGTCTCATTCCCGTTCAATGGATAGTGAACATATACAGGATGAAAATGCAAAGTGATTTTGTAGGGTATATTCCACATCTTTTACTTCATTACATTCGTATATCTGTCCACATATATTATTTGTAATGATTTTTAGATATATAATCTGTCTTCTTCTTGTTTGAGGATTGCTGAACAAATAGAGAATGTTAAAACCGGATTGTTTTTGTATGGTATATAGCAAATCTTTTACTTTATTACATTCGTATATCTGTCCACATATATTATTTCTAATGATTTTTAGATATATTATCTGTCTTTTTCTTGTTTGAGGAACGCAGAACAAATAGAGAATGTTAAAACAGGATTGTTTTTGTATGGTATATAGCAAATCTTTTACATTCGTATATCTGTCCAAATATATTATTTGTAATGATTTTTAAATATGTTATCTGTCTTCTTCTTGTTGAGCGATGCTGAACAAATAGAGAATGTTATAAAAGGATTGTTTTTGTATGGTATATAGCAAATCTTTTACTTCATTACATTCGTCTACCTGTCCACATATATTATTTCTAATGATTTTTAGATATATTATCTGTCTTCTTCTTGTTTAAGAGATGCTGAACAAGTAGAGAATGTTAAAACCGGATTGTTTTTGTATGGTATATAGCAAATCTTTTACTTCATTACATTCGTCTACCTGTCCACATATATTATTTCTAATGATTTTTAGATATATTATCTGTCTTCTTCTTGTTTAAGAGATGCTGAACAAGTAGAGAATGTTAAAACCGGATTGTTTTTGTATGGTATATAGCAAATCTTTTACTTCATTACATTCGTCTACCTGTCCACATATATTATTTCTAATGATTTTTAGATATATTATCTGTCTTCTTCTTGTTTAAGAGATGCTGAACAAGTAGAGAATGTTAAAACCGGATTGTTTTTGTATGGTATATAGCAAATCTTTTACTTCATTACATTCGTCTACCTGTCCACATATATTATTTCTAATGATTTTTAGATATATTATCTGTCTTCTTCTTGTTTGAGCGATGCTGAACAAGTAGAGAATGTTAAAACCGGATTGTTTTTGTATGGTATATAGCAAATCTTTTACTTCATTACATTCGTCTACCTGTCCACATATATTATTTCTAATGATTTTTAGATATATTATCTGTCTTCTTCTTGTTTAAGAGATGCTGAACAAGTAGAGAATGTTAAAACCGGATTGTTTTTGTATGGTATATAGCAAATCTTTTACTTCATTACATTCGTCTACCTGTCCACATATATTATTTGTAATGATTTTTAGATATATTATCTGTCTTCTTCTTGTTTAAGAGATGCTGAACAAGTAGAGAATGTTAAAACCGGATTGTTTTTGTATGGTATATAGCAAATCTTTTACTTCATTACATTCGTCTACCTGTCCACATATATTATTTGTAATGATTTTTAGATATATTATCTGTCTTCTTCTTGTTTAAGAGATGCTGAACAAGTAGAGAATGTTAAAACCGGATTGTTTTTGTATGGTATATAGCAAATCTTTTACTTCATTACATTCGTCTACCTGTCCACATATATTATTTCTAATGATTTTTAGATATATTATCTGTCTTCTTCTTGTTTAAGAGATGCTGAACAAGTAGAGAATGTTAAAACCGGATTGTTTTTGTATGGTATATAGCAAATCTTTTACTTCATTACATTCGTCTACCTGTCCACATATATTATTTCTAATGATTTTTAGATATATTATCTGTCTTCTTCTTGTTTGAGCGATGCTGAACAAGTAGAGAATGTTAAAACCGGATTGTTTTTGTATGGTATATAGCAAATCTTTTACTTCATTACATTCGTCTACCTGTCCACATATATTATTTCTAATGATTTTTAGATATATTATCTGTCTTCTTCTTGTTTAAGAGATGCTGAACAAGTAGAGAATGTTAAAACCGGATTGTTTTTGTATGGTATATAGCAAATCTTTTACTTCATTACATTCGTCTACCTGTCCACATATATTATTTGTAATGATTTTTAGATATATTATCTGTCTTCTTCTTGTTTAAGAGATGCTGAACAAGTAGAGAATGTTAAAACCGGATTGTTTTTGTATGGTATATAGCAAATCTTTTACTTCATTACATTCGTCTACCTGTCCACATATATTATTTCTAATGATTTTTAGATATATTATCTGTCTTCTTCTTGTTTGAGCGATGCTGAACAAGTAGAGAATGTTAAAACCGGATTGTTTTTGTATGGTATATAGCAAATCTTTTACTTCATTACATTCGTCTACCTGTCCACATATATTATTTCTAATGATTTTTAGATATATTATCTGTCTTCTTCTTGTTTAAGAGATGCTGAACAAGTAGAGAATGTTAAAACCGGATTGTTTTTGTATGGTATATAGCAAATCTTTTACTTCATTACATTCGTCTACCTGTCCACATATATTATTTCTAATGATTTTTAGATATATTATCTGTCTTCTTCTTGTTTGAGCGATGCTGAACAAGTAGAGAATGTTAAAACCGGATTGTTTTTGTATGGTATATAGCAAATCTTTTACTTCATTACATTCGTATATCTGTCCACATATATTATTTGTAATGATTTTTAGATATATTATCTGTCTTCTTCTTGTTTAAGAGATGCTGAACAAGTAGAGAATGTTAAAACCGGATTGTTTTTGTATGGTATATAGCAAATCTTTTACTTCATTACATTCGTCTACCTGTCCACATATATTATTTCTAATGATTTTTAGATATATTATCTGTCTTCTTCTTGTTTGAGCGATGCTGAACAAGTAGAGAATGTTAAAACCGGATTGTTTTTGTATGGTATATAGCAAATCTTTTACTTCATTACATTCGTCTACCTGTCCACATATATTATTTCTAATGATTTTTAGATATATTATCTGTCTTCTTCTTGTTTAAGAGATGCTGAACAAGTAGAGAATGTTAAAACCGGATTGTTTTTGTATGGTATATAGCAAATCTTTTACTTCATTACATTCGTCTACCTGTCCACATATATTATTTGTAATGATTTTTAGATATATTATCTGTCTTCTTCTTGTTTAAGAGATGCTGAACAAGTAGAGAATGTTAAAACCGGATTGTTTTTGTATGGTATATAGCAAATCTTTTACTTCATTACATTCGTCTACCTGTCCACATATATTATTTGTAATGATTTTTAGATATATTATCTGTCTTCTTCTTGTTTAAGAGATGCTGAACAAGTAGAGAATGTTAAAACCGGATTGTTTTTGTATGGTATATAGCAAATCTTTTACTTCATTACATTCGTCTACCTGTCCACATATATTATTTCTAATGATTTTTAGATATATTATCTGTCTTCTTCTTGTTTAAGAGATGCTGAACAAGTAGAGAATGTTAAAACCGGATTGTTTTTGTATGGTATATAGCAAATCTTTTACTTCATTACATTCGTCTACCTGTCCACATATATTATTTCTAATGATTTTTAGATATATTATCTGTCTTCTTCTTGTTTGAGCGATGCTGAACAAGTAGAGAATGTTAAAACCGGATTGTTTTTGTATGGTATATAGCAAATCTTTTACTTCATTACATTCGTCTACCTGTCCACATATATTATTTCTAATGATTTTTAGATATATTATCTGTCTTCTTCTTGTTTAAGAGATGCTGAACAAGTAGAGAATGTTAAAACCGGATTGTTTTTGTATGGTATATAGCAAATCTTTTACTTCATTACATTCGTCTACCTGTCCACATATATTATTTGTAATGATTTTTAGATATATTATCTGTCTTCTTCTTGTTTAAGAGATGCTGAACAAGTAGAGAATGTTAAAACCGGATTGTTTTTGTATGGTATATAGCAAATCTTTTACTTCATTACATTCGTCTACCTGTCCACATATATTATTTCTAATGATTTTTAGATATATTATCTGTCTTCTTCTTGTTTGAGCGATGCTGAACAAGTAGAGAATGTTAAAACCGGATTGTTTTTGTATGGTATATAGCAAATCTTTTACTTCATTACATTCGTCTACCTGTCCACATATATTATTGATAATGATTTTTAGATATATTATCTGTCTTCTTCTTGTTTAAGAGATGCTGAACAAGTAGAGAATGTTAAAACCGGATTGTTTTTGTATGGTATATAGCAAATCTTTTACTTCATTACATTCGTCTACCTCTCCACATATATTATTTCTAATGATTTTTAGATATATTATCTGTCTTCTTCTTGTTTGAGCGATGCTGAACAAGTAGAGAATGTTAAAACCGGATTGTTTTTGTATGGTATATAGCAAATCTTTTACTTCATTACATTCGTATATCTGTCCACATATATTATTTGTAATGATTTTTAGATATATTATCTGTCTTCTTCTTGTTTCAGGGATGCTGAACAAGTAGAGAAAGTTAAAACAGGATTGTTTTTGTATGGTATATAGCAAATCTTTTATTTCATTACATTCGTATATCTGTCCACATATATTATTTGTAATGATTTTTAGATATATTATCTGTCTTCTTCTTGTTTGAGGAACGCAGAACAAATAGAGAAAGTTAAAACAGGATTGTTTTTGTATGGTATATAGCAAATCTTTTACATTCGTATATCTATCCACATATATTATTTGTAATGATTTTTAGATATGTTATCTGTCTTCTTCTTGTTTGAGCGATGCTGAACAAGTAGAGAATGTTAAAGAAGAATTGTTTTTGTATGGTATATAGCAAATCTTTTACTTTATTACATTCGTATATCTGTCCACATATATTATTTGTAATGATTTTTAGATAATATATGGGTCTTCTTCTTGTTTCAGGGATGCTGAACAAATATAGAATGTTAAAAAAGGATTGTTTTTGTATGGAATATAGCAAATCTTTTACATCATTACATTCGTATATCTGTCCACATTATTATTTGTAATGATTTTTAGTTATATTATCTGTCTTCCTTTTGTTAGAGGAGTGCTGAAAAAATAGAGAATGTTAAAACAGGATTGTTTTTGTATGGTATGTAGCAAATCTTTTACTTCATTACATTCGTATATCTGTCCACATATATTATTTGTAATGATTTTTAGATATATTATCTGTCTTCTTCTTGTTTGAGGAATGCTGAACAAATAGATAATGTTAAAACAGGATTGTTTTTGTATGGTATATAGCAAATCATTTACTTCACTACATGCGTATATCTGTCCAAATATATTTTTTGTAATGATTTTTAGTTATATTATCTTTCTTCTTCTTGTTTGAGGAACGCAGAACAAATAAAGAATGTTAAAACAGGATTGTTTTTGTATGGTATATAGCAAATCTTTTACTTCAATACATTCGTATATCTGTCCACATATACTATTTGTCATGATTTTTAGATATATTATCTGTCTTCTTCTTGTTTGAGCGATGCTGAACAAGTAGAGAATGTTAAAACCGGATTGTTTTTGTATGGTATATAGCAAATCTTTTACTTCATTACATTCGTCTACCTGTCCACATATATTATTTGTAATGATTTTTAGATATATTATCTGTCTTCTTCTTGTTTCAGGGATGCTGAACAAGCAGAGAAAGTTAAAACAGGATTGTTTTTGTATGGTATATAGCAAATCTTTTACATTCGTATATCTGTCCACATATATTATTTGTAATGATTTTTAGATATGTTATCTGTCTTCTTCTTGTTTGAGCGATGCTGAACAAGTAGAGAATGTTAAAAAAGAATTGTTT
The DNA here is from genome assembly GCA_036971475.1 of Prosapia bicincta. Classification (NCBI taxonomy): domain Eukaryota; kingdom Metazoa; phylum Arthropoda; class Insecta; order Hemiptera; family Cercopidae; genus Prosapia; species Prosapia bicincta. The sequence goes on along the minus strand of JBAIZL010000002.1, from coordinate 317,938,214 downwards.
TTGTATGGTATATAGCAAATCTTTTACTTTATTACATTCGTATATCTGTCCACATATATTATTTGTAATGATTTTCAGATATATTATCTGTCTTCTTCTTGTTTGAGGGATGCTGAACAAGTAGCGAATGTTAAAACAGGATTGTTTTTGTATGGTATATGGCAAATATTTTACTTCATTACATTCGTATATCTGTCGACATATATTATTTGTAATGATGTTCAGATATATTATCTGTCTTCTTCTTGTTTGAGTAATGCTGAACAAGTAGAGAATGTTAAAACAGGATTGTATTTGTATGGTATATAGCAAATCTTTTACTTCAATACATTCGTATATCTGTCCACATATACTATTTGTCAAGATTTTTAGATATATTACCTGTCTTCTTCTTGTTTGAGGGATGCTGAACAAGTAGAGAATGTTAAAACAGGATTGTTTTTGTATGGTATATAGCGAATATTTTACTTCATTACATTCGTTTATCTGTCCACATATATTATTTGTATTGCTTTTTAGATATATTATATGTCTTCTTCTTGTTTGAGGGATGCTGAACAAGAAGCGAATGTTAAAACAGGATTGTTTTTGTATGGTATTTTCCAAGTCTTTTACTTAATTACATTCGTATATCTGTCCACATATGTTATTTGTAATGATTTTTAGATATATTATCTGTCTTCTTCTTGTTTGAGGAATGCTGAACAAATAGAGAATGTTAAAACAGGATTGCTTTTGTATGGTATATGGCAAATCTTTTACTTCATTACATTCGTATATCTGTCCACATATATTATTTGTAATGATTTTTAGATATATTATCTGTCTTCTTCTTGTTTGAGGAATTCTGAACAAATAGAGAATGTTAAAACAGGATTGTTTTTGTATGGTATATAGCAAATCTTTTACTATATTAAATTAGTATATCTGTATACATATATTATTTGTAATGATTTTTAGATATATTATCTGTCTTCTTCTTGTTTGAGGAATGCTGAACAAGTAGAGAATGTTAAAACAGGATTGTATTTGTATGATATATAGCAAATCTTTAACTTCAATACATTCGTATATCTGTCCACATATACTATTAGTCATGATTTTTAGATATATTATCTGTCTTCTTCTTGTTTGAGGGATGCTGAACAAGTAGAGAATGTTAAAACAGGATTGTTTTTGTATGTTATATAAAATATCTTTTACTTCATTACATTCGTATATCTGTCCACATATATTATTTGTAATGATTTTTAAATATATTATCTGTTCTCTTCTTGTTTCAGGGATGCTGAACAAGTAGTGAAAGTTAAAACAGAATTATTTTTGTATGGTATATAGGAAATCTTTTACTTCATTACATTCGTATATCTGTCCACATATATTATTTGTAATGATTTTTAGATATATTATCTGTCTTCTTCTTGTTTGAGGAATGCTGAACAAATAGAGAATGTTAAAACCGGATTGTTTTTGTATGGTATATAGCAAATCTTTTACTTTATTACATTAGTATATCTGTATACATATATTATTTGTAATGATTCTTAGATATATTATCTGTCTTCTTCTTGTTTGAGGAATGCTGAACAAATAGAGAATGTTTAAACCGGATTGTTTTTGTATGGAATATAGGAAATATTTTACTTCATTAAATTCATATATCTGTCCACATATATTATTTGTAATGCTTTTAGATATATTATATGTCTTCCTTTTGTTTGAGGAATGCTGAAAGAATAGAGAATGTTAAAACAGGATTGTTTTTGTATGGTATGTAGCAAATCTTTTACTTTATTACATTCGTATATCTGTCCACATATATTATTTGTTATGATTTTTAGATATATTATCTGTCTTCTTCTTGTTTGAGGAATGCTGAACCAATAGATAATGTTAAAACAGGATTGTTTTTGTATGGTATATAGCAAATCTTTTACATTCGTATATCTGTCCACATATATTATTTGTAATGATTTTTAGATATGTTATCTGTCTTCTTCTTGTTTGAGGGATGCTGAACAAGTAGAGAATGTTAAAACAGGATGGTTTTTGTATGGTATATTCCAAGTATTTTACTTCATTACATTTTTATATCTGTCCACATATATTATTTGTAATGATTTTTAGATATATTATCTGTCTTCTTCTTGTTTGAGGAATGCTGCACAAATAGAGAATGTTAAAACAGGATTGCTTTTGTATGGTATGTAGCAAATCTTTTACTTCATTACATTCGTATATCTGTCCACTTATAATATTTGTAATGATTTTTAGATATATTATCTGTATTCTTCTTGTTTGAGGAATGCTGAACCAACAGAGAATGTTAAAACACGATTGTTTTTGTATGGTATATAGCAAATCATTTACATTCGTATATCTGTCCACATATATTATTTGTAATGGTTTTTAGATATGTTATCTGTCTTCTTCTTGTTCAAGGGATGCTGAACAAGTAGAGAATGTTAAAAAAAGGATTGTTTTTGTATGGTATATAGCAAATCTTTTACTTCATTACATTTGAATTACAGTCCACGTATATTATTTGTAATGATATTTAGATATGTTATCTGTCTTCTTCTTGTTTGAGCGATGTTGAACAAGTAGAGAATGTTAAAAAAGGATTGTTTTTGTATGGTATTTAGCAAGTCTTTACTTTAGTACATACGTATATCTGTTCAAATATATATTATTTGTAATGATTTTTAGATATATTATCTGTCTTTTTCGTGTTTGAGGAATGCTGAACAAATAGAGAATGTTAAATCAGGATTGTTTTTGAATGGTATGTAGCAAATCTTTTACTTCATTACATTCGTCTATCTGTCCACATATACTATTTGTAATGATTTTTAGATATATTATCTGTCTTCTTCTTGTTTGAAGAATGCTGATCAAATCGAGAATGTTAAAACAGGATTGTTTTTGTATGGAATATAGCAAGTATTTTACATCATTACATTCGTATATCTGTCGACATATATTATTTGTAATGATGTTCAGATATATTATCTGTCTTCTTCTTGTTTGAGGAATGCTGAACAAGTAGAGAATGTTAAAACATAATTGTTTTTTTATGGTATATAGCAAATCTTTTACTTCATTACATTCGTATAACTGTCCACATATATTATTTGTAATGATTTTTAGATATATTATCTGTCTTCTTCTTGTTTGAGGAACGCAGAACAAATAGAGAAAGTTAAAACAGGATTGTTTTTGTATGGTATATAGCAAATCTTTTACATTCGTATATCTGTCCACATATATTATTTGTAATGATTTTTAGATATGTTATCTGTCTTCTTGTTTGAGCGATGCTGAACAAGTAGAGAATGTTAAAGAAGAATTGTTTTTGTATGGTATATAGCAAATCTTTTACTTTATTACATTCGTATATCTGTCCACATATATTATTTGTAATGATTTTCAGATATATTATCTGTCTTCTTTTTGTTTGAGGGATGCTGAACAAGTAGAGAATGTTAAAACAGGATTGTTTTTGTATGGTATATGGCATATATTTTACTTCATTACATTCGTATATCTGTCGACATATATTGTTTGTAATGATGATCAGATATATTATCTGTCTTCTTCTTGTTTGAGGAATGCTGAACAAGTAGAGAATGTTAAAACAGGATTGTATTTGTATGGTATATGGCAAATCTTTTACGTCATTACATTCGTATATCTGTTCACATATATTATTTGTAATGATTTTTAGATATATTATCTGTCTTCTTCTTGTTTGAGGGATGCTGAACAAGTAGAGAATGTTAAAACAGGATTGTTTTTGTATGGTATTTTCCAAGTCTTTTACTTCAATACATTCGTATACCTGTCCACATATACTATTTGTAATGATTTTTAGATATATTATCTGTCTTCTTCTTGTTTGAGGGATGCTGAACAAGTAGATAATGTTAAAACAGGATTGTTTTTGTATGGTATATAGCAAATCTTTTACTTCATTACATTCGTATAACTGTCCCAGTACAATAATATTACAAAATATTTGTAATGATTTTTAGATATATTATCTGTCTTCTTCTTGTTTGAGGAATGCTGAACAAATAGAGAATGTTAAAACAGGATTGTTTTTGTATGGAGTATAGCAAATCTTTTACTATATTAAATTAGTATATCTGTATACATATATTATTTGTAATGATTTTTAGATATATTATCTGTCTTCTTCTTGTTTGAGGAATGCTGAACAAGTAGAGAATGTTAAAACAGGATTGTATTTGTATGGTATATAGCAAATCTTTAACTTCAATACATTCGTATATCTGTCCACATATACTATTTGTCATGATTTTTAGATATATTATCTGTCTTCTTCTTGTTTGAGGGATGCTGAACCAGTAGAGAATGTTAAAACAGGATTGTTTTTGTATGGTATTTTCCAAGTCTTTTACTTCAATACATTCGTATACCTGTCCACATATACTATTTGTAATGATTTTTAGATATATTATCTGTCTTCTTCTTGTTTGAGGGATGCTGAACAAGTAGAGAATGTTAAAAAAGAATTGTTTTTGTATGGTATATAGCAAATCTTTCACTTTATTACATTCGTATATCTGTCTACATATATTATTTGTAATGATTTTTAGATATATTATCTGTCTTCTTCTGGTTTGAGCGATGCTGAACAAGTAGAGAATGTTAAAAAAGAATTGTTTTTGTATGGTATATAGCAAATCTTTTACTTTATTACATTCGTATATCTGTCCACATATATTATTTGTAATGATTTTTAGATATATTATCTGTCTTCTTCTTGTTTGAGGAATGCTGAACAAATAGAGAATGTTAAAACCGGATTGTTTTTGTATGGTATATAGCAAATCTTTTACTTTATTACATTAGTATATCTGTATACATATATTATTTGTAATGATTCTTAGATATATTATCTGTCTTCTTCTTGTTTGAGGAATGCTGAACAAATAGAGAATGTTTAAACCGGATTGTTTTTGTATGGAATATAGGAAATATTTTACTTCATTAAATTCATATATCTGTCCACATATATTATTTGTAATGATTTTTAGATATATTATATGTCTTCCTTTTGTTTGAGGAATGCTGAAAAAATAGAGAATGTTAAAACAGGATCGTTTTTGTATGGCATGTAGCAAATCTTTTACTTTATTACATTCGTATATCTGTCCACATATATTATTTGTTATGATTTTTAGATATATTATCTGTCTTCTTCTTGTTTGAGGAATGCTGAACCAATAGATAATGTTAAAACAGGATTGTTTTTGTATGGTATATAGCAAATCTTTTACATTCGTATATCTGTCCACATATATTATTTGTAATGATTTTTAGATATGTTATCTGTCTTCTTCTTGTTTGAGGGATGCTGAACAAGTAGAGAATTTTAAAACAGGATGGTTTTTGTATGGTATATTCCAAGTATTTTACTTCATTACATTCGTATATCTGTCCACATATATTATTTGTAATAATTTTTAGATATATTATCTGTCTTCTTCTTGTTTGAGGAATGCTGCAAAAATAGAGAATGTTAAAACAGTATTGCTTTTGTATGGTATGTAGCAAATCTTTTACTTCATTACATTCGTATATCTGTCCACTTATATTATTTGTAATGATTTTTAGATATATTATCTGTGTTCTTCTTGTATGAGGAATGCTGAACCAATAGAGAATGTTAAAACACGATTGTTTTTGTATGGTATATAGCAAATCATTTACATTCGTATATCTGTCCATACATATTTTTTGTAATGATTTTTAGATATGTTATGTGTCTTCTTCTTGTTTAAGGGATGCTGAACAAGTAGAGAATATTAAAAAAAGGATTGTTTTTGTATGGTATATAGCAAATCTTTTTCTTCATTACATTTGAATTACAGTCCACATATATTATTTGTAATGATTTTTAGATATATTATCTGTTTGAGCGATGTTGAACAAGTAGAGAATGTTAAAAAAGGATTGTTTTTGTATGGTATTTAGCAAGTCTTTACTTTAGTACATACGTATATCTGTTCAAATATATACTATTTGTAATGATTTTTAGATATATTAACTGTCTTCTTCGTGTTTGAGGAATGCTGAACAAATAGAGAATGTTAAATCAGGATTGTTTTTGAATGGTATGTAGCAAATCTTTTACTTTATTACATTCGTATATCTGTCCACATATATTATTTGTAATGATTTTTAGATATATTATCTGTCTTCTTCTTGATTGAAGAATGCTGATCAAATCGAGAATGTTAAAACAGGATTGTTTTTGTATGGAATATAGCAAGTATTTTACATCATTACATTCGTATATCTGTCGACATATATTATTTGTAATGATGTTCAGATATATTATCTGTCTTCTTTTGTTCGAGGGATGCTGAACAAGTAGAGAATGTTAAAACAGCATTGTTTTTGTATGGTGTATAGCAAATCTTTTACTTCATTACATTCGTAAAACTGTCCACATAAATTATTTGTAATGATTTTTAGATATATTATCTGTCTTCTTCTTGTTTGAGGGAAGCTGAACAAGTAGAGAATGTTAAAACAGGATTGTTTTTGTATGGTATATAGCAAATCTTTTACTTCATTGCATTTGAATATCTGTCCACATATATTATTTGTAATGATTTTTAGATATAATATCTGTCTTCGTCTTGTTTGAGGGATGCTGAACAAGTAGAGAATGTTAAAACAGGTTTGTTTTTGTATGGTGTATGGCAAATCTTTTACTTCATTGCATTCGTATATCTGTCCACATATATTATTTGTAATGATGTTTAGATATATTATCTGTCTTCTTCTTGTTTGAGGAATGGTGAACAAATAGATATTGTTAAAACAGGATTGTTTTTGTATGGTATATAGCAAATCTTTTACTTTATTACATTCGTATATCTGTCCACATATATTATTTGTAATGATTTTCAGATATATTATCTGTCTTCTTCTTGTTTGAGCGATGCTGAACAAAGTAGAGAATGTTAAAAAAGAATTGTTTGTGTATGGTATATAGCAAATCTTTTACTTTATTACATTTGTATATCTGTCCACATATATTATTTGTAATGATTTCTAGATATATAATCTGTCTTCTTCTTGTTTGAGGGATACTGAACAAGTAGAGAATGTTAAAACAGGATTGTTTTTGTATGGTATATAGCAAATCTTTTACTTCAGTACATTCGTATATCTGTCCACATATATTATTTGTAATGATTTTTAGATATATATTCTGTCTTCTTCTTGTTTGAGGAATGCTGAACAAAAAGAGAATGTTTAAACCGGATTGTTTTTGTATGGGATATAGGAAATATTTTACTTCATTACATTCGTATATCTGTCCACATATATTATTTGTAATGATTTTTAGATATATTATCTGTCTTCTTGTTTGAGGAATACTGAACAAATAGATAATGTTAAAACCGGATTGTTTTTGTATGGTATATAGCAAATCTTTTACTTCATTACATGCGTATATCTGTTCACATATATTATTTGTAATGATTTTTAGATATATTATCTGTCTTCTTCTTGTTTGAGGAACGCAGAACAAATAGAGAATGTTAAAACAGGATTGTTTTTGTATGGGATATAGGAAATATTTTACTTCATTACATTTGAATTACAGTCCACATATATTATTTGTAATGATTTTTAGATATGTTATCTGTCTTCTTCTTGTTTGAGCGATGCTGAACAAGTAGAGAATGTTAAAAAAGAATTGTTTTTGTATGGTATATAGCAAATCTTTTACTTTATTACATTCGTATATCTGTCCACATATATTATTTGTAATGATTTTCAGATATATTATCTGTCTTCTCCTTGTTTGAGGGATGCTGAACAAGTAGAGAATGTTAAAACAGGATTGTTTTTGTATGGTATATGGCATATATTTTACTTCATTACATTCGTATATCTGTCGACATATATTATTTGTAATGATGATCAGATATATTATCTGTCTTCTTCTTGTTTGAGGAATGCTGAACAAGTAGAGAATGTTAAAACAGGATTGTATTTGTATGGTATATAGCAAATCTTTTACTTCAATACATTCTTATATCTGTCCACATATATTATTTGTATTGTTTTTTAGATATATAATATGTCTTCTTCTTGTTTGAGTGATGCTGAACAAGAAGCGAATGTTAAAACAGGATTGTTTTTGTATGGTATATAGCAAATCTTTTACTTCATTACATTCGTATAACTGTCCCAGTACAATAATATTACAAAATATTTGTAATGGTTTTTAGATATATTATCTGTCTTCTTCTTGTTTGAGGAATGCTGAACAAATAGAGAATGTTAAAACAGGATTGTTTTTGTATGGTGTATAGCAAATCTTTTACTATATTAAATTAGTATATCTGTATACATATATTATTTGTAATGATTTTTAGATATATTATCTGTCTTCTTCTTGTTTGAGGAATGCTGAACAAGTAGAGAATGTTAAAACAGGATTGTATTTGTATGGTATATAGCAAATCTTTAACTTCAATACATTCGTATATCTGTCCACATATACTATTTGTCATGATTTTTAGATATATTATCTGTCTTCTTCTTTTTTGAGGGATGCTGAACAATTAGAGAATGTTGAATCAGGATTGTTTTTGTAAGGTATGTAGCAAATCTTTTACTTCATTACATTCGTCTATCTGTCCACATATATTATTTGTAATGATTTTTAGATATATTATCTGTGTTCTTCCATCTTTAAGAATGCTGATCAAATCGAGAATGTTAAAACTGGATTGTTTTTGTATGGAATATAGCAAGTATTTTACATCATTACATTCGTATATCTGTCCACATATATTATTTGTAATGATGTTCAGATATATTATATGTCTTCTTTTTGTTCGAGGGATGCTGAACAAGTAGAGAATGTTAAAACAGCATTGTTTTTGTATGGTTTATAGCAAATCTTTTACTTCATTACATTCGTATAACTGTCCACATATATTATTTGTAATGATTTTTAGATATATATTATCTGTCTTCTTCTCGTTTCAGCAATGCTGAACAAGTAGAGAATGTTAAAACAGGATTGTTTTTGTATGGTATATTCCAAGTTTTTTACTTCATTACATTCGTATATCTGTCCACATTTAATATTTGTAATGATTTTTAGATATGTTATCTGTCTTCTTCTTGTGTGAGGGATGCTGAACAAGTAGAATATGTTAAAACAGGATTGTTTTTGTATGGTATATTCCAAGTTTTTTACTTCATTACATTCGTATATCTGTCCACATTTATTATTTGTAATGATTTTTAGATATGTTATCCTGTCTTCTTCTTGTTTGAGCGATGCGAAACAAGTAGAGAATGTTAAAAAAGAATTGTTTTTGTATGGTATATAGCAAATCTTTTACTTTATTACATTCGTATATCTGTCTACATATATTATTTGTAATGATTTTTAGATATATTATCTGTCTTCTTCTGGTTTGAGCGATGCTGAACAAGTAGAGAATGTTAAAAAAGGATTGTTTTTGTATGGTATATAGCAAATCTTTTACTTTAGTACATACGTATATCTGTCCAAATATATATTATTTGTAATGCTTTTTAGATATATTATCAGTCTTCTTCTTGTTTGAGGAATGCTGAACAATTAGAGAATGTTGAATCAGGATTGTTTTTGTAAGGTATGTAGCAAATCTTTTACTTCATTACATTCGTCTATCTGTCCACATATATTATTTGTAATGATTTTTAGATATATTATCTGTGTTCTTCCATCTTTAAGAATGCTGATCAAATCGAGAATGTTAAAACTGGATTGTTTTTGTATGGAATATAGCAAGTATTTTACATCATTACATTCGTATATCTGTCCACATATATTATTTGTAATGATGTTCAGATATATTATATGTCTTCTTTTTGTTCGAGGGATGCTGAACAAGTAGAGAATGTTAAAACAGCATTGTTTTTGTATGGTTTATAGCAAATCTTTTACTTCATTACATTCGTATAACTGTCCACATATATTATTTGTAATGATTTTTAGATATATATTATCTGTCTTCTTCTCGTTTCAGCAATGCTGAACAAGTAGAGAATGTTAAAACAGGATTGTTTTTGTATGGTATATTCCAAGTTTTTTACTTCATTACATTCGTATATCTGTCCACATTTAATATTTGTAATGATTTTTAGATATGTTATCTGTCTTCTTCTTGTGTGAGGGATGCTGAACAAGTAGAATATGTTAAAACAGGATTGTTTTTGTATGGTATATTCCAAGTTTTTTACTTCATTACATTCGTATATCTGTCCACATTTATTATTTGTAATGATTTTTAGATATGTTATCCTGTCTTCTTCTTGTTTGAGCGATGCGAAACAAGTAGAGAATGTTAAAAAAGAATTGTTTTTGTATGGTATATAGCAAATCTTTTACTTTATTACATTCGTATATCTGTCCACATATATTATTTGTAATAATTTTCAGATATATTATCTGTCTTCTTCTTGTTTGAGGGATGCTGAACAAGTAGAGAATGTTAAAACAGGATTGTTTTTGTATGGTATATAGCAAATCTTTTACTTCAATACATTCGTATATCTGTACACATATATTATTTGTAATGATTTTTAGATATATATTCTGTCTTCTTCTTGTTTGAGGAATGCTGAACAAAAAGAGAATGTTTAAACCGGATTGTTTTTGTATGGTATATAGGAAATATTTTACTTCATTAAATTCATATATCTGTCCACATATATTATTTGTAATGATTTTTAGATATATTATATGTCTTCTTTTTGTTTGAGGAATGCTGAAAAAATAGAGAATGTTAAAACAGGATTGTTTTGCATGGTATGTAGCATATCTTTTACTTTATTACATTCGTATATCTGTCCACATATATTATTTGTAATGATTTTTAGATATATTATCTGTCTTCTTCTAGTTTGAGGAATGCTGAACCAATAGATAATGTTAAAACCGGATTGTTTTTGTATGGTATATAGCAAATCCTTTTCAATTCGTATATCTGCCCACATATAATATTTGTAATGATTTTTAGATATGTAATCTGTCTTCTTCTTGTTTGAGAAATGCTGAACAAGTAGAGAATGTTAAAACAGGATTGTTTTTGTATGGTATATAGCAAATATTTTACTTCATTACATTCGCATATCTGTCCACATATATTATTTGTATTGATTTTTAGATATATTATCTGTCTTCTTCTTGTTTGAGGGATGCTGAACAAGTAGAGAATGTTAAAACAGGATTGTAATTGTATGGTATATAGCAAATCTTTTACTTCATTACATTCGTATATCAGTCCACATATATTATTTGTAATGATTTTTAGATATATTATCTGTCTTCTTCTTGTTTCAGGGATGCTGAACAAGATGCGAATGTTAAAACAGGATTGTTTTTGTATGGTATTTTCCAAGTCTTTTACTTCATTACATTCGTATATCTGGCCACATATATTATTTGTAATGATTTTTAGATATATTATCTGTCTTCTTCTTGTTTGAGGAATGCTGAACAAATAGAGAATGTTAAAACCGGATTGTTTTTGTATGGTATATAGCAAATCTTTTACTTTATTACATTAGTATATCTTAATACATATATTATTTGTAATTATTTTTAGATATATTATCTGTCTTCCTCTTGTTTGAGGAATGCTGAACAAGTAGAAAATGTTAAAGCAGGATTGCTTTTGTATGGTATATGGCAAATCGTTTACTTCATTACATTCGTATATCTGTCCACATATATTATTTATAATGATTTTTAGATATATTATCTGTCTTCTTCTTGTTTGAGGAATGCTGAACAAATAGATAATGTTAAAACCGGATTGTTTTTGTATGGTATATAGCACATCTTTTACTTTATTACATTAGTATATCTGTATACATATATTATTTGTAATGATTTTTAGATATATTATCTTTCTTCTTCTTGTTTGAGGAATGCTGAACAAATAAAGAATGTTTAAACCGGATTGTTTTTGTATGGAATATAGGAAATATTTTACTTCATTAATTTCATATATCTGACCACATATATTATTTGTAATGATTTTTAGATATATTATCTGTCTTTTTCTTGTTTGAGGAATGGGGCACAAATAGAGAATGTTAAAACAGGATTACTTTTGTATGGTATGTAGCAAATCTTTTACTTCATTACATTCGTATATCTGTCCACATATATTATTTGTAATGATTTTTAGATATAATATCTGTCTGGTTCTTGTTTGAGGAATGCTCAACAAGTAGAGAATGTTAAAACCGGAATAATTATGTATGGTATATAGCAAATCTTTTACTTCATTACATTTGTCTATCTGTCCACATATATTATTTGTAATGATTTTTAGATATAATATCTGTCTTCTTCTTGTTTGAGGAACGCAGAACAAATAGAGAATGTTAAAACAGGATTGTTTTTGTATGGTATATAGCAAATCTTTTACTTCATTACATTTGAATATCAGTCCACATATATTATTTGTAATGATTTTTAGATATGTTATCTGTTTTCTTCTTGTTTGAGCGATGTTGAACAAGTAGAGAATGTTAAAAAAGGATTGTCTTTGTATGGTATATAGCAAATCTTTTACGTTATTACATTCGTATATCTGTCCACATATATTATTTGTAATGATTTTTAGATATATTATCTGTCTTCCTCTTGTTTAAGGAATCCTGATCAAATAGAAAATGTTAAAACAGGATTGTTTTTGTATGGTATATAGCAAATCTTTTATTTCATTACATTCGTATATCTGTCCACATATATTATTTGTAATGATTTTTAGATATATTATCTGTCCTCTTCTTGATTGAGGAATGCTGAACAAATAGTGAATGTTAAACAGGCTTGTTTTTGTATGGTATATCGCAAATCTTTTACTTCATTACATTCGTATATCTGTCCACATATATCATTTGTAATGATGTTTAGATATATTATCTGTCTTGTTCTTGTTTGAGGAATGCTGAACAAGTAGAGAATGTTAAAACAGGATTGTTTTTGTATGGTACAAAATAAATCTTTTACTTCATTACATTCGTATATCTGTCCACATATATTATTTGTAATGATTTTTAGATATATTATCTGTCTTCTTCTTCTTTGAGGGATGCTGAACAAGTAGAGAATGTTCAAACAGGATTGTTTTTGTATGGTACATAGCAAATCTTTTACTTCATTACATTCGTATAAATGTCCACATATATTATTTGTAATGAATTTTAGATATACTATCTGTCTTCTTCTTATTTGAGCGATGCTGAACAAGTAGAGAATGTTAAAACAGGATTGTTTTTGAATGGTATATAGCAAATCTTTTACTTCAATACATTCGTATATCTGTACACATATATTATTTGTAATGATTTTTAGATATATATTCTGGTTTCTTCTTGTTTGAGGAATGCTGAACAAAAAGAGAATGTTTAAACCGGATTGTTTTTGTATGGGATATAAGATATATTTTACTTCATTACATTCGTATATCTGTCCACATATATTATTTGTAATGATTTTTAGATATATTATCTGTCTTCTTCTTGTTTGAGGAATGCTGAACAAATAGATAATGTTAAAACAGGATTGTTTTTGTATGGTATATAGCAAATCTTTTACTTCATTACATGCGTATATCTGTCCACATATATTATTTGTAATGATTTTTAGATATATTATCTGTCTTCTTCTTGTTTGAGGAGCGCAGAACAAATAGAGAATGTTAAAACAGGATTGTTTTTGTATGGAATATAGGAAATATTTTACTTCATTAAATTCATATATCTGTCCACATATATTATTTGTAATGATTTTTAGATATATTATATGTCTTCCTTTTGTTTGAGGAATGCTGAAAAAATAGAGAATGTTAAAACCGGATTGTTTTTGTATGGTATATAGCAAATCTTTTACTTTATTACATTAGTATATCTTAATACATATATTATTTGTAATGATTTTTAGATATATTATCTGTCTTCTTCTTGTTTGAGTGATGCTGAACAAGTAGAGAATGTTAAAACAGGATTGTTTTTGTATGGTATATAGCAAATCATTTACTTCATTACATTCGTATATCAGTCCACATATATTATTTGTAATGATTTTTAGATATAATATCTGTCTTCTTCTTGTTTCAGGGATGCTGAACAAGAAGCGAATGTTAAAAAAGGATTGTTTTTGTATGGTATATTCCAAGTCTTTTACTTCATTACATTCGTATATCTGTCCACATATATTATTTGTAATGATTTTTAGATATATTATCTGTCTTCCTCTTGTTTGAGGAATGCTGAACAAATAGATAATGTTAAAACCGGATTGTTTTTGTATGGTATATAGCACATCTTTTACTTTATTACATTAGTATATCTGTTTACATATATTATTTGTAATGATTTTTAGATATATTATCTGTCTTCTTCTTGTTTGAGGAATGCTGAAATAATAGAGAATGTTAAAACAGGATTGTTTTTGTGTGGTATGTAGCAAATCTTTTACTTCATTACATTCGTATATCTGTCCACATATAATATTTGTAATGATTTTTAGATGTATTATCTGTCTTCTTCTTGTTTGAGGAATGCTGAACCAATAGATAATGTTAAAACAGGATTGTTTTTGTATGGTATATATCAAATCTTTTACATTCTTATATCTGTCCACATATATTATTTGTAATGATTTTTAGATATGATATCTGTCTTCTTCTTGTTTGATAAATGCTGAACAAGTAGAGAATGTTAAAACGGGATTGCTTTTGTATGGTATATGGCAAATCTTTTACTTCATTACATTCGTATATCTGTCCACATATAATATTTGTAATGATTTTTAGATATATTATCTGTCTTTTCCTTGTTTGAGGAATGGGGCACAAATAGAGAATGTTAAAACAGGATTACTTTTGTATGGTATGTAGCAAATCTTTTACTTCATTACATTCGTATATCTGTCCACATATATTATTTGTAATGATTTTTAGATATAATATCTGTCTGGTTCTTGTTTGAGGAATGCTCAACAAGTAGAGAATGTTAAAACCGGAATAATTATGTATGGTATATAGCAAATCTTTTACTTCATTACATTTGTCTATCTGTCCACATATATTATTTGTAATGATTTTTAGATATATTATCTGTCTTCTTCTTGTTTGAGGAACGCAGAACAAATAGAGAATGTTAAAACAGGATTGTTTTTGTATGGTATATAGCAAATCTTTTACTTCATTACATTTGAATATCAGTCCACATATATTATTTGTAATGATTTTTAGATATGGTATCTGTCTTCTTCTTGTTTGAGCGATGTTGAACAAGTAGAGAATGTTAAAAAAGGATTGTCTTTGTATGTTATATAGCAAATCTTTTACGTTATTACATTCGTATATCTGTCCACATATATTATTTGTAATGATTTTTAGATATATTATCTGTCTCCCTCTTGTTTAAGGAATGCTGATCAAATAGAAAATGTTAAAACAGGATTGTTTTTGTATGGTATATAGCAAATCTTTTATTTCATTACATTCGTATATCTGTCCACATATATTATTTGTAATGATTTTTAGATATGTTATCTGTCTTCTTCTTGATTAAGGAATGCTGAACAATTAGAGAATGTTAAAACAGGATTGTTTTTGTATAGTATATAGCCAATCTTTTACTTTATTACATTCGTATATCTGTCCACATATATTATTTGTAAAACTTTTAGGTATATTATCTGTCTTCTTCTTGTTTGAGGAATGCTGAACAAATAGAGAATGTTAAAACAGGCTTGTTTTTGTATGGTATATCGCAAATCTTTTACTTCATTACATTCGTATATCTGTCCACATATATCATTTGTAATGATGTTTAGATATATTATCTGTCTTGTTCTTGTTTGAGGAATGCTGAACAAGTAGAGAATGTTAAAACAGGATTGTTTTTGTATGGTACATAATAAATCTTTTACTTCATTACATTCGTATATCTGTCCACATATATTATTTGTAATGATTTTTAGATATATTATCTGTCTTCTTCTTCTTTGAGGGATGCTGAACAAGTAGAGAATGTTCAAACAGGATTGTTTTTGTATGGTACATAGCAAATCTTTTACTTCATTACATTCGTATAAATGTCCACATATATTATTTGTAATGATGTTTAGATATCTTATCTGTCTTCTTCTTGTTTAAGGAATGCTGATCAAATAGAAAATGTTAAAACAGAGATTGTTTTTGTATGGTATATAGCAAATCTTTTACTTGATTACATTAGTCTATTTGTCCACATATATTATTTGTAATGATTTTTCGATATATTATCTGTCATCATTTTGTTTGACGTATACTGAACAAATAGAGAATGTTAAAACAGGTCTATTTTTGTGTGGTATGTAGCAAATCTTTTACTGCATTACATTCGTATATCTGTCCACATATATTATTTGTAATGATTTTTAGATATGTTATCTGTCTTCTTCTTGATTGAGGAATGCTGAACAAATAGAGAATGTTAAAACAGGATAGTTTTTTTTATGGTATATAGTAAATCTTTTACTTTATTACATTCGTCTATCTGTCCACATATATTATTTGTAATGTTTTTAGATATGTTATCTGTCTTCCTCTTGTTTGAGGAATGCTGAACAAATAGAGAATGTAAAACAGGATTGTTTTTGTATGGTGTATAGCAAATCTTTTACTTTATTACATTCGTATATCTGTCCACATGTATTGTTTGTAATGATTTTTAGATATGTTATCTGTTTTCTTCTTGTTTGAGGAATGCTGAACAAATAGAGAATGTAAAACAGGATTGTTTTTGTATGGTGTATAGCAAATGTTTTACTTTATTACATTAGTCTATTTGTCCACATATATTATTTGTAATGATTTTTAGATATATTATCTGTCTTCCTTTTGTTTGAGGAATGCTGAAAAAATAGAGAATGTTAAAACAGGATTGTTTTTGTGTGGTATGTAGCAAATCTTTTACTTCATTACATTCGTATATCTGTCCACATATATTATTTGTATGGATTTTTAGATATGTTATCTGTCTTCTTCTTGTTTCAGGGATGCTGAACAAGTAGAGAAGGTTAGAAAAGGATTGTTTTTGTATGGAATATAGCAAGTCTTTTACTTCATTACATTTGTCTATCTGTCCACATATATTATTTGTAATGATTTTTAGATATATTATCTGTCTTCTTCTTGCTTGAGGGATGCTGAACAAGTAGAGAATGTTAAAACAGCATTGTTTTTGTATGGTGTATAGCAAATCTTTTACTTTATTACATTCGTATAACTGTCCACATATATTATTTGTAATGATTTTTAGATATAGTATCTGTCTTCTTCTTGTTTAAGGAATGCTGATCAAATAGAAAATGTTAAAACAGGATTGTTTTTGTATGGTATATAGCAAATCTTTTACTTTATTACATTCGTATATCTGACCACATATATTATTTGTAATGATTTTTAGATATATTATCTGTCTTCTTCTTGTTGAGGGATGCTGAACAAGTAGAGAATGTTAAAACAGGATTGCTTTTGTATGGTATATGGCAAATCTTTTACTTCATTACATTCGTATATCTGTCCACATATATTATTTGTAATGATGTTTAGATATATTATCTGTCTTGTTCTTGTTTGAGGAATGCTCAACAAGTAGAGAAAGTTAAAAACGGAATAATTTTGTATGGTATATAGCAAATGTTTTACTTCATTACATTTGTCTATCTGTCTACATATATTATTTGTAATGATTTTTAGATATATTATCTGTCTTTTTCTTGTTTGAGGAACGCAGAACAAAGAGAGAATGTTAAAACAGGATTGTTTTTGTATGGTATATGGAAAATATTTTACTTCATTACATTCGTATATCTGTCGACATATATTATTTGTAATGATGTTCAGATATATTATCTGTCTTCTTCTTGTTTGAGGGATGCTGAACAAGTAGAGAATGTTAAAACAGCATTGTTTTGTATGGTGTATAGCAAATCTTTTACTACATTACATTCGTATAACTGTCCACATATATTATTTGTAATGATTTTTAGATATATTATCTGTCTTCTTCTTGTTTGAGGGATGCTGAACAAGTAGAGAATGTTCAAACAGGATTGTTTTTGTATGGTACATAGCAAATCTTTTACTTCATTACATTCGTATAACTGTCCACATATATTATTTGTAATGATGTTTAGATATATTATCTGTCTTCTACTTGTTTAAGGAATGCTGATCAAATAGAAAATGTTAAAACAGAGATTATTTTTCTATGGTATATAGCAAATCTTTTACTTTATTACATTAGTCTATTTGTCCACATATATTATTTGTAATGATTTTTCGATATATTATCTGTCATCATTTTGTTTGAGGAATGCTGAACAAGTAGAGAATGTTAAAACAGGATTGTATTTGTATGGTATATAGCAAATCTTTTACTTCATTACATTCGTCTATCTGTCCACATATATTATTTGTAATGATTTTTAGATATATTATCTGTCTTCCTTTTGTTTGAGGTATGCTGAACAAATAGAGAATGTTAAAACAGGTCTATTTTTGTATGGTATGTAGCAAATCTTTTACTGCATTACAATCGTATGTCTGTCCACATATATTATTTGTTATGATTTTTAGATATGTTATCTGTCTTCATCTTGATTGAGGAATGCTGAACAAATAGAGAATGTTAAAACAGGATTGTTTTTTTTATAGTATATAGTAAATCTTTTACTTTATTACATTCGTCTATCTGTCCACATATATTATTTGTAATGATTTTTAGATATATTATCTGTCCTTTTCTTGTTTAAAGAGTGCTGAACAAATAGATAATGTTAAAACAGGATTGGTTTTGTATGGTATATGGCAAATCTTTTACTTCATTACATTCGTATATCTGTCCACATATAATATTTGTAATGATTTTTAGATATATTATATGTCCTCTTCTTGTTTCAGGGATGCTGAACATGTAGAGAAAGTTAAAACAGAATTATTTTTGTATGGTATATAGCAAATCTTTTATTTCATTACATTCGTATATCTGTCCACATATATTATTTGTAATGATATTTAGATATGTTATCTGTCTTCTTGTTGATTAAAGAATGCTGAACAATTAGAGAATGTTAAAACAGGATTGTTTTTGTATGGTATATGGCAAATCTTTTACTTTATTACATTCGTATATCTGTCCACATATATTATCTGTCTTCTTCTTGTTTGAGGAATGCTGAACAAATAGAGAATGTTAAAACAGGCTTGTTTTTGTATGGTATATCGCAAATCTTTTACTTCATTACATTCGTATATCGGTCCACATATATAATTTGTAATGATGTTTAGATATATTATCTGTCTTGTTCTTGTTTGAGGAATGCTGAACAAGTAGAGAATGTTAAAACAGGATTGTTTTTGTATGGTACATAGCAAATCTTATACTTCATTACATTCGTATATCTGTCCACATATATTATTTGTAATGATTTTTAGATATATTATCTGTCTTCTTCTTGTTTGAGGGATGCTGAACAAGTAGAGAATGTTCAAACAGGATTGTTTTTGTATGGTACATAGCAAATCTTTTACTTCATTACATTCGTATAACTGTCCACATATATTATTTGTAATGATGTTTAGATATATTATCTGTCTTCTTCTTGTTTAAGGAATGCTGATCAAATAGAAAATGTTAAAACAGAGATTATTTTTCTATGGTATATAGCAAATCTTTTACTTTATTACATTAGTCTATTTGTCCACATATATTATTTGTAATGATTTTTCGATATATTATCTGTCATCATTTTGTTTGACGTATACTGAACAAATAGAGAATGTTAAAACAGGTCTATTTTTGTATGGTATGTAGCAAATCTTTTACTGCATTACATTCGTATGTCTGTCCACATATATTATTTGTAATGATTTTTAGATATGTTATCTGTCTTCTTCTTGATTGAGGAATGCTGAACAAATAGAGAATGTTAAAACAGGATTGTTTTTTTTATAGTATATAGTAAATCTTTTACTCTAATACATTCGTCTATCTGTCCACATATATTATTTGTAATGATTTTTAGATATATTATCTGTCCTTTTCTTGTTTAAAGAGTGCTGAACAAATAGATAATGTTAAAACAGGATTGTTTTTGTATGGTATATAGCAAACCATTTACTTCATTGTATTTGTATATCTAACCACATATATTATTTGTAATGATTGTTAGATATATTATCTGTCCTCTTCTTGTTTCAGGGATGCTGAACAAGTAGAGAATGTTAAAAAGTATTATTTTTTGTATGTTATATAGCATATCTTTTACTTTATTACATTCGTATATCTGTCCACATATATTATTTGTAATGATTTTTAAATGTATTATCTGTCTTCTTCTTGTTTGAGGAAATAGAAGAAATAGAGAATGTTAAAACCGGATTGTTTTTGTATAGTGTATAGCAAATCTTTTACTTCATTACATTCATCTATCTGTCCACATATATAATTTGTAATGATTTTTAGATATATTATCTATCTTCTTCTTATTTGAGGAATGCTGACCAAATAGAGAATGTTAAAACAGGAATGTTTTTGTATGTATATAGCAAATCTTTAACTTTATTACATTCGTATATCTGTCCACATATATTATTTGTAATGATTTTTAGATATGTCATCTGTCTTCCTCTTGTTTGAGGAATGCTGATCAAATAGAGAATGTTAAAACAGGATTGTGTCGTATGGTATATAGCAAATCTTTTACTTTATTACATTCGTATATCTGTCCACATATATTGTTTGTAATGATTTTTAGATATATTATCTGTCTTCCTTTTGTTTGAGGAATGCTGAACCAATAGATAATGTTAAAACAGGATTGTTTTTATATGGTATATAGCAAAACTTTTACATTCATATATCTGTCCACATATATTATTTGTAATGATTGTAGATATGTTATCTGTCTTCTTCTTGTTTGAGGGATGCTGAACAAGTAGAGAATGTTAAAACAGGATGGTTTTTTATGGTATATTCCAAGTCTTTTACTTTATTACATTCGTATATCTGTCCACATATATTATTTGTAGTGATTTTTAGATATATTATCTGTCTTCCTTTTGTTTGAGGAATGCTGAACCAATAGATAATGTTAAAACAGGATTGTTTATATATGGTATATAGCAAATCTTTTACATTCATATATCTGTCCACATATATTATTTGTAATGATTGTAGATATGTTATCTGTCTTCTTCTTGTTTGAGGAATGCTGAACAAGTAGAGAATGTTAAAACGGGATTGTTTTGTATGGTATATGGCAAATCTTTTACTTCATTACATTCGTATATCTGTCCACATATATTATTTGTAATGATTTTTAGATATATTATCTGTCTTCTTCTTGTTTGAAGAATGCTGCACAAATAGAGAATGTTAAGACAGGATTGTTTTTGAATGGAATATTGGAAATATTTTACTTCACTACATTCATATATCTGTTAACATATATTATATGTAATGATTTTTAGATATATTATCTGTCTTCCTTTTGTTTGAGGAATGCTGAAAAAATAGAGAATGTTAAAACAGGATTGCTTTTGTATGGTATGTAGCAAATCTTTTACTTCATTACATTCGTATATCTGTCCACATATATTATTTGTAATGATTTTTAGGTATATTATCTGTCTTCTTCTTGTTTGAGCGATGTAGAGAATGTTGAAAAAGGCTTGATTTTGTATGGTATTTAGCAAGTCTTTACTTTAGTACATACGTATATCTGTCCAAATATATATTATTTGTAATGATTTTTAGATATATTATCTGTCTTCTTCTTGTTTGAGGAATGCTGAACAAATAGAGAATGTTAAGTCGGGATTGTTTTTGTATGGTATGTAGCAAATCGTTTACTTCATTACATTCGTCTATCTGTCCACATATATTATTTGTAATGATTTTTAGATATATTATCTGTCTTCTTCTTGTTTGAAGAATGCTGATCAAATCGAGAATGTTAAAACAGGATTGTTTTTGTATGGAATATAGCAAGTCTTTTACATCATTACAGTCGTATATCTGTAAACATATATTATTTGTAATGATTTTTAGATATATTATCTGTCTTCTTCCTGTTTGTGGAATGCTGAAATAATAGAGAATGTTAAACGAGGATTGTTTTTGTATGGTATATAGCAAATCTTTTACTTTATTACATTAGTCTATTTGTCCACATATATTATTTGTAATGATTTTTCGATACATTATCTGTCTTCCTTTTGTTTGACGAATACTGAACAAATAAAGAATGTTAAACAGGATTGGTTTTGTATGGTATATAGCAAATCTTTTACTTCATTACATTTGTCTATCTGTCCACATATATTATTTGTAATGATTTTTAGATATATTATCTGTCTTATTCTTGTTTGAGGGAGGCTGAACAAGTAGAGATTGTTAAAACAGGCTTGTTTTTGTATGGTATATCGCAAATCCTTTACTTCATTACATTCGTATATCTGTCCACATATATTATTTGTAATGATGTTTAGATATATTATCTGTCTTGTTCTTGTTTGAGGAATGCTGAACAAGTAGAGAATGTTAAAACAGGATTGTTTTTGTATGGTACATAGCAAATCTTTTACTTCATTACATTCGTATATCTGTCCACATATATTATTTGTAATGATTTTTAGATATATTATCTGTCTTCTTCTTGTTTGATGGATGCTGAACAAGTAGAGAATGTTAAAACAGAATTGTTTTTGTATGGTACATAGCAAATCTTTTACTTCATTACATTCGTATAACTGTCCACATATATTATTTGTAATGATGTTTAGATATATTATCTGTCTTCTTCTTGTTTAAGGAATGCTGATCAAATAGAAAATGTTAAAACAGGATTGTTTTTGTATGGTATATAGCAAATCTTTTACTTTATTACATTCGTATATCTGTCCACATATTTTATTTGTAATGATTTTTAGATATATTATCTGTCATCATTTTGATTGAAGAATACTGAACAAATAGAGAATGTTAAAACAGGTCTATTTTTGTATGGTATGTAGCAAATCTTTTACTACATTACATTCGTATATCTGTCCACATATATTATTTGTAATGATTTTTAGATATGTTATCTGTCTTCTTCTTGATTGAGGAATGCTGAACAAATAGAGAATGTTAAAACAGGATTGTTTTTGTATGGTATATAGCAAATCATTTACTTTATTGTATTTGTATATCTAACCACATATATTATTTGTAATGATTTTTAGATATATTATCTGTCCTCTTTTTGTTTCAGAGGTGCTGAAGAAGTAGAGAATGTTAAAAAGTATTTTTTTTTTTTATGTTATATAGCAAATCTTTTACTTTATTACATTCGTATATCTGTCAACATATCTTATTTGTAATGATTTTTAGATATATTATCTGTCTTCTTATTGTTTGAGGGATGCTGAACAAGTAGAGAATGTTAAAACAGGATTGTTTTTGTATGGTGTATAGCAAATCTATTACTTCATTACATTCGTATATCTGTCCACATATATTATCTGTAATGATTTTTAGATATATTATCTGTCTTCTTCTTATTTGAGGAATGCTGACCAAATAGAGAATGTTAAAACAGGAATGTTTTTCTAAGTATATAGCAAATCTATTACTTTATTACATTAGTCTATTTGTACACATATATTATTTGTAATGATTTTTCGATACATTATCTGTCTTCTATTTGTTTGACGAATACTGAAAAAATAGAGAATGTTAAAACAGGATTGTTTTTGTATAGTATATGGCAAATATTTTACTTCATTACATTCGTATATCTGTCGACATATGTTATTTGTAATGATGTTCTGATATATTATCTGTCTTCTTCTTGTTTGAGGAATGCTGAACAAGTAGAGAATGTTAAAAAGGCTTGTTTTTGTATGGTATATCGCAAATCTTTTATTTCATTACATTCGTATATCTGTCCACATATATTATTTGTAATGATTTTTAGATATATTATCTGTCCTGTTCTTGTTTGAGGAACGCAGAACAAATAGAGAATGTTAAAACACGATTGTTTTTGCATGGTATATAACAAATCATTTACTTTATTACATTCGTATATCTGTCCACATATATTATTTGTAATGATTTCTAGATATATTATCTGTCTTCTTCTTGTTTGAGGAATGCTGAACAAATAGAGAATGTTAAAACAGGTCTATTTTTGTATGGTATGTAGCAAATCTTTTACTGCATTACATTCGTATGTCTGTCCACATATATTATTTGTAATGATTTTTAGATATGTTATCTGTCTTCTTCTTGATTGAGGAATGCTGAACAAATAGAGAATGTTAAAACAGGATTGTTTTTGTATGGTATATAGCAAATCATTTACTTTATTGTATTTGTATATCTAACCACATATATTATTTGTAATGATTTTTAGATATATTATCTGTCCTCTTCTTGTTTCAGGGGTGCTGAAGAAGTAGAGAATGTTAAAAAGTATTTTTTTTTTATGTTATATAGCAAATCTTTTACTTTATTACATTCGTATATCTGTCAACATATCTTATTTGTAATGATTTTTAGATATATTATCTGTCTTCTTCTTGTTTGAGGAAATAGAACAAATAGAGAATGTTAAAACCGGATTGTTTTTGTATGGTATATAGCAAATCTTTTACTTCATTACATTCGTCTATTTGTCCACATATATAATTTGTAATGATTTTTAGATATATTATCTGTCTTCTTCTTGTTTGAGGGATGCTGACCAAGTAGAGAATGTTAAAACAGGATTGTTTTTGTATGGTGTATAGCAAATCTATTACTTCATTACATTCGTATATCTGTCCAAATATATTATCTGTAATGATTTTTAGATATATTATCTGTCTTCTTCTTATTTGAGGAATGCTGACCAAATAGAGAATGTTAAAACAGGAATGTTTTTCTATGTATATAGCAAATCTATTACTTTATTACATTAGTCTATTTGTACACATATATTATTTGTAATGATTTTTCGATACATTATCTGTCTTCTATTTGTTTGACGAATACTGAAAAAATAGAGAATGTTAAAACAGGATTGTTTTTGTATAGTATATGGCAAATATTTTACTTCATTACATTCGTATATCTGTCGACATATGTTATTTGTAATGATGTTCTGATATATTATCTGTCTTCTTCTTGTTTGAGGAATGCTGAACAAGTAGAGAATGTTAAAAAGGCTTGTTTTTGTATAGTATATGGCAAATCTTTTATTTCATTACATTCGTATATCTGTCCACATATATTATTTGTAATGATTTTTAGATATATTATCTGTCCTCTTCTTGTTTGAGGAACGCAGAACAAATAGAGAATGTTAAAACACGATTGTTTTTGCATGGTATATAACAAATCATTTACTTTATTACATTCGTATATCTGTCCACATATATTATTTGTAATGATTTCTAGATATATTATCTGTCTTCTTCTTGTTTGAGGAATGCTGAACAAATAGAGAATGTTAAAACAGGTCTATTTTTGTATGGTATGTAGCAAATCTTTTACTGCATTACATTCGTATGTCTGTCCACATATATTATTTGTAATGATTTTTAGATATGTTATCTGTCTTCTTCTTGATTGAGGAATGCTGAACAAATAGAGAATGTTAAAACAGGATTGTTTTTTTTATAGTATATAGTAAATCTTTTACTCTATTACATTCGTCTATCTGTCCACATATATTATTTGTAATGATTTTTAGATATATTATCTGTCCTTTTCTTGTTTAAAGAGTGCTGAACAAATAGATAATGTTAAAACAGGATTGTTTTTGTATGGTATATAGCAAACCATTTACTTCATTGTATTTGTATATCTAACCACATATATTATTTGTAATGATTGTTAGATATATTATCTGTCCTCTTCTTGTTTCAGGGATGCTGAACAAGTAGAGAATGTTAAAAAGTATTATTTTTTGTATGTTATATAGCATATCTTTTACTTTATTACATTCGTATATCTGTCCACATATATTATTTGTAATGATTTTTAAAAGTATTATCTGTCTTCTTCTTGTTTGAGGAAATAGAAGAAATAGAGAATGTTAAAACCGGATTGTTTTTGTATAGTGTATAGCAAATCTTTTACTTCATTACATTCATCTATCTGTCCACATATATAATTTGTAATGATTTTTAGATATATTATCTATCTTCTTCTTATTTGAGGAATGCTGACCAAATAGAGAATGTTAAAACAGGAATGTTTTTGTATGTATATAGCAAATCTTTAACTTTATTACATTCGTATATCTGTCCACATATATTATTTGTAATGATTTTTAGATATGTCATCTGTCTTCCTCTTGTTTGAGGAATGCTGATCAAATAGAGAATGTTAAAACAGGATTGTGTCGTATGGTAGATAGCAAATCTTTTACTTTATTACATTCGTATATCTGTCCACATATATTGTTTGTAATGATTTTTAGATATATTATCTGTCTTCCTTTTGTTTGAGGAATGCTGAACCAATAGATAAAGTTAAAACAGGATTGTTTTTATATGGTATATAGCAAAACTTTTACATTCATATATCTGTCCACATATATTATTTGTAATGATTGTAGATATGTTATCTGTCTTCTTCTTGTTTGAGGGATGCTGAACAAGTAGAGAATGTTAAAACAGGATGGTTTTTTATGGTATATTCCAAGTCTTTTACTTTATTACATTCTTATATCTGTCCACATATATTATTTGTAATGATTTTTAGATATATTATCTGTCTTCCTTTTGTTTGAGGAATGCTGAACCAATAGATAATGTTAAAACAGGATTGTTTATATATGGTATATAGCAAATCTTTTACATTCATATATCTGTCCACATATATTATTTGTAATGATTGTAGATATGTTATCTGTCTTCTTCTTGTTTGAGGAATGCTGAACAAGTAGAGAATGTTAAAACGGGATTGTTTTGTATGGTATATGGCAAATCTTTTACTTCATTACATTCGTATATCTGTCCACATATATTATTTGTAATGATTTTTAGATATATTATCTGTCTTCTTCTTGTTTGAAGAATGCTGCACAAATAGAGAATGTTAAGACAGGATTGTTTTTGAATGGAATATTGGAAATATTTTACTTCACTACATTCATATATCTGTTAACATATATTATATGTAATGATTTTTAGATATATTATCTGTCTTCCTTTTGTTTGAGGAATGCTGAAAAAATAGAGAATGTTAAAACAGGATTGCTTTTGTATGGTATGTAGCAAATCTTTTACTTCATTACATTCGTATATCTGTCCACATATATTATTTGTAATGATTTTTAGGTATATTATCTGTCTTCTTCTTGTTTGAGCGATGTTGAACAAGTAGAGAATGTTGAAAAAGGCTTGATTTTGTATGGTATTTAGCAAGTCTTTACTTTAGTACATACGTATATCTGTCCAAATATATATTATTTGTAATGATTTTTAGATATATTATCTGTCTTCTTCTTGTTTGAGGAATGCTGAACAAATAGAGAATGTTAAGTCGGGATTGTTTTTGTATGGTATGTAGCAAATCGTTTACTTCATTACATTCGTCTATCTGTCCACATATATTATTTGTAATGATTTTTAGATATATTATCTGTCTTCTTCTTGTTTGAAGAATGCTGATCAAATCGAGAATGTTAAAACAGGATTGTTTTTGTATGGAATATAGCAAGTCTTTTACATCATTACATTCGTATATCTGTAAACATATATTATTTGTAATGATTTTTAGATATATTATCTGTCTTCTTCCTGTTTGTGGAATGCTGAAATAATAGAGAATGTTAAACGAGGATTGTTTTTGTATGGTATATAGCAAATCTTTTACTTTATTACATTAGTCTATTTGTCCACATATATTATTTGTAATGATTTTTCGATACATTATCTGTCTTCCTTTTGTTTGACGAATACTGAACAAATAGAGAATGTTAAAACAGGATTGGTTTTGTATGGTATATAGCAAATCTTTTACTTCATTACATTTGTCTATCTGTCCACATATATTATTTGTAATGATTTTTAGATATATTATCTGTCTTATTCTTGTTTGAGGGAGGCTGAACAAGTAGAGATTGTTAAAACAGGCTTGTTTTTGTATGGTATATCGCAAATCCTTTACTTCATTACATTCGTATATCTGTCCACATATATTATTTGTAATGATGTTTAGATATATTATCTGTCTTGTTCTTGTTTGAGGAATGCTGAACAAGTAGAGAATGTTAAAACAGGATTGTTTTTGTATGGTACATAGCAAATCTTTTACTTCATTACATTCGTATATCTGTCCACATATATTATTTGTAATGATTTTTAGATATATTATCTGTCTTCTTCTTGTTTGATGGATGCTGAACAAGTAGAGAATGTTAAAACAGAATTGTTTTTGTATGGTACATAGCAAATCTTTTACTTCATTACATTCGTATAACTGTCCACATATATTATTTGTAATGATGTTTAGATATATTATCTGTCTTCTTCTTGTTTAAGGAATGCTGATCAAATAGAAAATGTTAAAACAGGATTGTTTTTGTATGGTATATAGCAAATCTTTTACTTTATTACATTCGTATATCTGTCCACATATTTTATTTGTAATGATTTTTAGATATATTATCTGTCATCATTTTGATTGAAGAATACTGAACAAATAGAGAATGTTAAAACAGGTCTATTTTTGTATGGTATGTAGCAAATCTTTTACTACATTACATTCGTATATCTGTCCACATATATTATTTGTAATGATTTTTAGATATGTTATCTGTCTTCTTCTTGATTGAGGAATGCTGAACAAATAGAGAATGTTAAAACAGGATTGTTTTTGTATGGTATATAGCAAATCATTTACTTTATTGTATTTGTATATCTAACCACATATATTATTTGTAATGATTTTTAGATATATTATCTGTCCTCTTCTTGTTTCAGGGGTGCTGAAGAAGTAGAGAATGTTAAAAAGTATTTTTTTTTTTATGTTATATAGCAAATCTTTTACTTTATTACATTCGTATATCTGTCAACATATCTTATTTGTAATGATTTTTAGATATATTATCTGTCTTCTTCTTGTTTGAGGAAATAGAACAAATAGAGAATGTTAAAACCGGATTGTTTTTGTATGGTATATAGCAAATCTTTTACTTCATTACATTCGTCTATTTGTCCACATATATAATTTGTAATGATTTTTAGATATATTATCTGTCTTCTTCTTGTTTGAGGGATGCTGAACAAGTAGAGAATGTTAAAACAGGATTGTTTTTGTATGGTGTATAGCAAATCTATTACTTCATTACATTCGTATATCTGTCCACATATATTATCTGTAATGATTTTTAGATATATTATCTGTCTTCTTCTTATTTGAGGAATGCTGACCAAATAGAGAATGTTAAAACAGGAATGTTTTTCTATGTATATAGCAAATCTATTACTTTATTACATTAGTCTATTTGTACACATATATTATTTGTAATGATTTTTCGATACATTATCTGTCTTCTATTTGTTTGACGAATACTGAAAAAATAGAGAATGTTAAAACAGGATTGTTTTTGTATAGTATATGGCAAATATTTTACTTCATTACATTCGTATATCTGTCGACATATGTTATTTGTAATGATGTTCTGATATATTATCTGTCTTCTTCTTGTTTGAGGAATGCTGAACAAGTAGAGAATGTTAAAAAGGCTTGTTTTTGTATGGTATATCGCAAATCTTTTATTTCATTACATTCGTATATCTGTCCACATATATTATTTGTAATGATTTTTAGATATATTATCTGTCCTCTTCTTGTTTGAGGAACGCAGAACAAATAGAGAATGTTAAAACACGATTGTTTTTGCATGATATATAACAAATCATTTACTTTATTACATTCGTATATCTGTCCACATATATTATTTGTAATGATTTCTAGATATATTATCTGTCTTCTTCTTGTTTGAGGAATGCTGAACAAATAGAGAATGTTAAAACCGGATTGTTTTTGTATGGTATATAGCAAATCTTTTACTTCATTACATTCGTATATCTGTCCACATATATTATTTGTAATGCTTTTTAGATATATTATCTGTCTTCTTCTTGTTTGAGGAACGCAGAACAAATAGAGAATGTTAAAACAGGATTGATATTGTATGGCATATAGCAAATCTTTTACTTCATTACATTCGTATATCTGTCTACATATATTATTTGTAATGATTTTTAGATATATTATCTGTCTTCTTCTTGTTTGAGGGATGCTGAACAAGTAGAGAATGTAAAAACAGGATTGTTTTTGTATGGTGTATAGCAAATATTTTACTTCATTACATTCGTATAACTGTCCACATATATTATTTATAATGATTTTTAGATATATTATCTGTCTTTTTCTTGTTTAAGGAATGCTGATCAAATAGAAAATGTTAAAACAGGATTGTTTTTGTATGGTATATAGGAAATCTTTTACTTCATTACATTCGTATATCTGTCCACATATATTACTTGTAATGATTTTTAGATATATTATCTGTGCTCTTCTTGTTTCAGGGATGCTGAACAAGTAGAGAAAGTTAAAACAGGATAATTTTTTTATGGTATATAGCAAATCTTTTATTTCATTACATTCGTATATCTGTCCACATATATTATTTGTAATGATTTTTAGATATGTTAACTGTCTTCTTCTTGATTGAGGAATGCTGAACAAGTAGAGAATGTTAAAAGGCTTGTTTTTGTATGGTATATCGCAAATCTTTTACTTCATTACATTCGAATATCTGTTCACATATATTATTTGTAATGATTTTTAGATATATTAACTGTCCTCTTCTTGTTTGAGGAATGCTGAACAAATAGAGAATGTTAAAACAGGATTGTTTTTGTATGGTATATAGCAAATCTTTTACTTTATTACATTCGCATATCTGTCCACATATAATATTTGTAGTGATGTTTAGATATATTATCTGTCTTGTTCTTTTTTGAGGAATGCTGAACAAGTAGAGAATGTTAAAACAGGATTGTTTTTGTATGGTTCATAGCAAATCTTTTACTTCATTACATTCGTATATCTGTCCACATATATTATTTGTAATGATTTTTAGATATATTATCTGTCTTCTTCTTGTTTGAGGGATGCTGAACAAGTAGAGAATGTTAAAAATGGATTGTTTTTGTATGGTACATAGCAAATCTTTTACTTCATTACATTCGTATAACTGTCCACATATATTATTTGTAATGATTTTTAGATATATTATCTGTCTTCTTCTTGTTTAAGAAATGCTGATCAAATAGAAAATGTTAAAACCGGATTGTTTTGTATGGTATATAGGAAATCTTTTACTTTATTACATTCGTATATCTGTCCACATATATTATTTGTAATGCTTTTTTGATATATTATATGTCTTCTTCTTCTTTGAGGGATGCCGAACAAGTAGAGAATGTTAAATCATGATTGATTTTTATGGTAGGCCTATATAGCAAATCTTTTACTTTATTACATTCGTCTATCTGTCCACATATATTATTTGTAATGATTTTTAGATATATTATCTGTCTTCTTCTTGTTTGATGGATGCTGAACAAGTAGAGAATGTTAAAACCGGATTGTTTTTGTATGGTATATAGCAAATCTTTTACTTTATTACATTCGTCTATCTGTCCACATATATTACTTGTAATGATTTTTAGATGTATTATCTGTCTTCTTCTTGTTTGAGGAATGCTGAACAAGTAGAGAATGTTAAAACAGAATTGATTTTGTATGGTATTTCGCAAATCTTTTACTTTATTACATACGTATATCTGTCCACATATATTATTTGTAATGATTTTTAGATATATTATCTGTCTTCTGATTGTTTGAGGATTGCTGAACAAGTAGAGAATGTTAAAACAGGATTGTTTTTAAATGGTATATTACAAATCTTTTACTTTATTAAATTCTTTTATCTGTCCACATATATTATTTGTAATGATTTTTAGATACATTATCTGTCTTCTTCTTGTTTGAGGAATGCTGAACAATCAGAGAATGTTAGAACAGGATTGTTATTGTATGGAATATAGCAAATCTTTTAAATCATTACATTCGTATATCTGTCCACATATATTATTTGTAATGATTTTTAGATATATTATCTGTCTTCCTTTTGTTTGAGGAATGCTGATCAAATAGAGAATGTTAAAACAGGATTGTGTCGTATGGTATATAGCAAATCTTTTACTTTATTACATTCGAATATCTGTTCACATATATTATTTGTAATGATTTTTAGATATATTAACTGTCCTCTTCTTGTTTGAGGAATGCTGAACAAATAGAGAATGTTAAAACAGGATTGTTTTTGTATGGTATATAGCAAATCTTTTACTTTATTACATTCGCATATCTGTCCACATATAATATTTGTAATGATGTTTAGATATATTATCTGTCTTGTTCTTTTTTGAGGAATACTGAACAAGTAGAGAATGTTAAAACAGGATTGTTTTTGTATGGTTCATAGCAAATCTTTTACTTCATTACATTCGTATATCTGTCCACATATATTATTTGTAATGATTTTTAGATATATTATCTGTCTTCTTCTTGTTTGAGGGATGCTGAACAAGTAGAGAATGTTAAAAATGGATTGTTTTTGTATGGTACATAGCAAATCTTTTACTTCATTACATTCGTATAACTGTCCACATATATTATTTGTAATGATTTTTAGATATATTATCTGTCTTCTTCTTGTTTAAGAAATGCTGATCAAATAGAAAATGTTAAAACCGGATTGTTTTGTATGGTATATAGGAAATCTTTTACTTTATTACATTCGTATATCTGTCCACATATATTATTTGTAATGCTTTTTTGATATATTATATGTCTTCTTCTTCTTTGAGGGATGCCGAACAAGTAGAGAATGTTAAATCATGATTGATTTTTATGGTAGGCCTATATAGCAAATCTTTTACTTTATTACATTCGTCTATCTGTCCACATATATTATTTGTAATGATTTTTACATATATTATTTGTCTTCCTTTTGTTTGTGGAATGCTGAACAAATAGAGAATGTTAAACGAGGATTGTTTTTGTATGGTATATAGCAAATCTTATACATTATTACATTAGTGTATTTGTCCACATATATTATTTGTAATGCTTTTTTGATATATTATATGTCTTCTTCTTGTTTGAGGGATGCTGAACAAGCAGAGAATGTTAAATCAGGATTGATTTTAATTGTAGGCCTATATAGCAAATCTTTTACTTCATTACATTCGAATATCTTTCAACATATATTACTTGTAATGATTTTTAGATATATTATCTGTCTTCTTCTTTTTTAGGAATGCTGTACCAGTAGAGAATGTTAAAACAAAATTGTTTTTGTATGTTATATAGCAAATATTTTACTTCATTACATTCGTATATCTGTCCACATATATTATTTGTAATGATTTTTAGATATATTATCTGTCTTCTTCTTGTTTGATGGATGCTGAACAAGTAGAGAATGTTAAAACCGGATTGTTTTTGTATGGTATATAGCAAATCTTTTACTTTATTACATTCGTCTATCTGTCCACATATATTACTTGTAATGATTTTTAGATGTATTATCTGTCTTCTTCTTGTTTGAGGAATGCTGAACAAGTAGAGAATGTTAAAACAGAATTGATTTTGTATGGTATTTCGCAAATCTTTTACTTTATTACATACGTATATCTGTCCACATATATTATTTGTAATGATTTTTAGATATATTATCTGTCTTCTGATTGTTTGAGGATTGCTGAACAAGTAGAGAATGTTAAAACAGGATTGTTTTTAAATGGTATATTACAAATCTTTTACTTTATTAAATTCTTTTATCTGTCCACATATATTATTTGTAATGATTTTTAGATACATTATCTGTCTTCTTCTTGTTTGAGGAATGCTGAACAATCAGAGAATGTTAGAAAAGGATTGTTATTGTATGGAATATAGCAAATCTTTTAAATCATTACATTCGTATATCTGTCCACATATATTATTTGTAATGATTTTTAGATATATTATCTGTCTTCCTTTTGTTTGAGGAATAATGAAAAAATAGAGAATGTTAAAACAGGATTGTTTTTGTATGGTATGTAGCAAATCTTTTCCTTCATTACATTCGTATATCTGTCCACATATATTATTTGTAATGATTTTTAGATATATTATCCGTTTTCTTCTTCTTTCAGGGATGCTGAACAAGTAGAGAATGTTAAAACAGGATTGTTTTATATGGTATATTCCAAGTCTTTTACTTCATTACATTCATATATCTGTCCACATATACTATTTGTAATGATTTTTAGATATATTATCTGTCTTCTTCTTGTTTGAGGAATGCTGAACAAATAGAGAATGTTAAACCGGATTGTTTTATATGGAATATAGCAAATCTTTTACTTTATTACATTCGTATATCTGTCCACATATATTATTTGTAATGCTTTTTTGATATATTATATGTCTTCTTCTGGTTTGAGGGATGTTGAACAAGTAGAGAATGTTAAAACAGGATTGTTTTTGTATGGTACATAGCAAATCTTTTACTTCATTACATTCGAAAATCTTTCAACATTTATTATTTGTAATGATTTTTAGATATATTATCTGTCTTCTACTTTTTTAGGAATGCTGAACCAGTAGAAAATGTTAAAACTAGATTGTTTTTGTATGTTATAAAGCAAATCTTTTACTTCATTACATTCGTATATCTGTCCACATATTTTATTTGTAATGATTTTTAGATATATTATCTGTCTTCTTCTTCTTTCAGGGATGCTGAACAAGTAGAGAATGTTAAAACAGGATTGTTTTTTATGGTATATTCCAAGTCTTTTACTTCATTACATTCGTATATCTGTCCACATATATTATTTGTAATGATTTTTAGATATATTATCTGTCTTCCTCTTGTTTGAGGAATGCTGAACAAGTAGAGAATGTTAAAACAGGATTGTTTTTGTATGGTATATAGCAAATCTTTTACTTCATTACATTCGTATATCTGTCCACATATATTATTTGTAATGATGTTTAGATATATTATCTGTGTTCTTCTTTTTTGAGGAATGCTGAACAAGTAGAGAATGTTAAAACAGGATTGTTTTTGTATGGTATATAGCAAATCTTTTACTTCATTAAATTCGTCTATCTGTCCACATATATTATTTGTAATGATTTTTAGATATATTATCTGTCTTCCTTTTGTTTGAGGAATGCTGAAAAAATAGAGAATGTTAAAACAAGATGGTTTTTGTATGGTATGTAGCAAATCTTTTACTTCATTACAAAACGTATATCTGTCCACATATATTATTTGTATTGATTTTTAGATATATTATCTGTCTTCCTTTTGTTTGAGGAATGCTGAAAAAATAGAGAATGTTAAAACAGGATTGTTTTTGTATGGTATTTAGCAAATCTATTACTTCATTACAATCGTATATCTGTTCACATATATTATTTGTAATGATTTTTAGATATATTATCTGTCTTCTTCTTGTGTTAGGAATGCTGAAAAAATAGAGAATGTTAAAACAGGATTGTTTTTGTATGGTATGTAGCAAATCTTTTACTTCATTACAAAACGTATATCTGTCCACATATATTATTTGTATTGATTTTTAGATATATTATCTGTCTTCCTTTTGTTTGAGGAATGCTGAAAAAATAGAGAATGTTAAAACAGGATTGTTTTTGTATGGTATGTAGCAAATCTTTTACTTCAATACAATCGTATATCTGTTCACATATATTTTTTGTAATGATTTTTAGATATATTATCTGTCTTCTTCTTGTTAAAGGGATGCTGAACAAGTAGAGAATTTTGAAAAAGAATTGTGTTTGTATGGTATATAGCAAATCTTTTCCTTCATTACATTCTTATACCTGTCCACATATATTATTTGTAATGTTTCTTAGATATATTATGTCCTCTTCTTGTTTAAAAGATCCAGAACAAGTAAAGAATGTTGAAAAAGAAATGTTTTTAATGGTATATAGCAAATCTTTTACTTTATTACATTCGTATGTCTGTCCACATATATTATTTGTAATGATGTTTAGATATATTATCTGTCTTCTTCTTGTTTGAGGAATGCTGAACAAATAGAGAATGTTTAAACCGGAGTGTTTTTGTATGGTATTTAGCAAGTCTTTTACTTTATTACATTCGTATGTCTGTCCACATATATTATTTGTAATGATGTTTAGATATATTATCTGTCTTCTTCTTGCTTGTGGAAAGTTGAACAAGTAGAGAATGTTAAAACCGGATTGTTTTTGTATGGTATATAGCAAATCTTTTACTTTATTACATTCTTCTATCTCTCCACATATATTATTTGTAATGATTTTTAGATATATTATCTGTCTTCTTCTTGTTTGAGGAATGCTGAGCAAGTAGAGAATGTTAAAACAGGATTGTTTTTGTATGGTATTTAGCAAATCTTTTACTTTATTACATACGTATATCTGTCCACATATATTATTTGTAATGATTTTTAGATATATTATCTGTCTTCTTCTTGTTTGAGGAATGCTGAACAAATAGAGAATGTTTAAACCGGATTGTTTTTGTATGGAATATAGCAATCTTTTACTTTATTACATTCGTCTATCTGTCCACATATAATTTTTGTAATGATTTTTAGATATATTATCTGTCTTCTTCTTGTTTGAGGAATGTTGAACAAGTAGAGAATGTTAAAACCGGATTGTTTTTGTATGGTATATAGCAAATCTTTTACTTTATTACATTCGTCTATCTGTCCACATATATTATTTGTAATGATTTTTAGATATATTATGTGTCTACTTCTTGTTTGAGGAATGCTGAACAAGTAGAGAATGTTAAAACAGGATTGTTTTGTATGGTATTTAGCAAATCTTTTACTTTATTACATACGTATATCTGTCCACATATATTATTTGTAATGATTTTTAGATATATTATCTGTCTTCTGATTGTTTGAGGATAGCTGAACAATCAGAGAATGTTAGAACAGGATTGATATTGTATGGAATATAGCAAATCTTTTAAATCATTACATTCGTATATCTGTCCACATATATTATTTGTAATGATTTTTAGATATATTATCTGTCTACTTCTTGTTTGAGGAATGCTGAACAAGTAGAGAATGTTAAAACAGGATTGTTTTTGTATGGTATGTAGCAAATCTTTTACTTCATTACATTCGTATATCTGTCCACATATATTATTTGTAATGATTTTTAGATATATTATCTGTTTTCTTCTTCTTTCAGGGATGCTGAACAAGTAGAGAATGTTAAAACAGGATTGTTTTATATGGTATATTCCAAGTCTTTTACTTCATTACATTCATATATCTGTCCACATATATTATTTGTAATGATTTTTAGATATATTATCTGTCTCCTTCTTGTTTGAGGAATGCTGAACAAATAGAGAATGTTAAACCGGATTGTTCTATATTGAATATAGCAAATCTTTTACTTTATTACATTCGTATATCTGTCCACATATATTATTTGTAATGCTTTTTTGATATATTATATGTCTTCTTCTTGTTTGAGGGATGCTGAACAAGTAGAGAATGTTAAATCAGGATTGATTTTAATGGTAGGCCTATATAGCAAATCTTTTACTTCATTACATTCGAATATCTTTCAACATATATTATTTGTAATGATTTTTAGATATATTATCTGTCTTCTTCTTTTTTAGGAATGCTGAACCAGTAGAGAATGTTAAAACAAGATTGTTTTTGTTTGTTATATAGCAAATCCTTTACTTCATTACATTCGAATATCTTTCAACATATATTATTTGTAAAGATTTTTAGATATATTATCTGTCTTCTTCTTTTTTAGGAATGCAGAACCAGTTGAGAATGTTAAAACAAGATTGTTTTTGTATGTTATATAGCAAATCTTTTACTTCATTACATTCGTATATCTGTAAACATATATTATTTGTAATAATTTTTAGATATATTATCTGTCTTCATCTTCTTTCAGAGATGCTGAACATGTAGAGAATGTTAAAACAGGATTGTTTTTATGGTATATTCCAAGTCTTTTACTTCATTACATTCGTATATCTGTCCACATATATTATTTGTAATGATTTTTAGATATATTATCTGTCTTCCTCTTGTTTGAGGAATGCTGAACAAGTAGAGAATGTTAAAACAGGATTGTTTTTGTATGGTATATAGCAAATCTTTTACTTTATTACATTCGTATATCTGTCCACATATATTATTTGTAATGATGTTTAGATATATTATCTGTCTTCTTCTTGTTTGAGGAATGCTGAACAAGTAGAGAATGTTAAAACAGGATTGTTTTTGTATGGTATATAGCAAATCTTTTACTTCATTACATTCGTCTATCTGTCCACATATATTATTTGTAATGATTTTTAGATATATTATCTGTCTTCCTTTTGTTTGAGGAATGCTGAAAAAATAGAGAATGTTAAAACAGGATTGTTTTTGTATGGTATGTAGCAAATCTTTTACTTCATTACAATCGTATATCTGTCCACATATATTATTTGTATTGATTTTTAGATATATTATCTGTCTTCCTTTTGTTTGAGGAATGCTGAAAAAATAGAGAATGTTAAAACAGGATTGTTTTTGTATGGTATGTAGCAAATCTTTTACTGCATTACATTCGAATATCTGTAGACATATATTATTTGTAAATATTTTTTTAGATATATTATCTGTCTTCTTCTTGTTAAAGGGATGCTGAACAAGTAGATGATGTTGAAAAAAAAATTGTGTTTGTATGGTATATAGTAAATCTTTTCCTTCATTACATTCTTATACCTGTCCACATATATTATTTGTAATGTTTCTTAGATATATTATGTCCTCTTCTTGTTTAAAAGATCCAGAACAAGTAAAGAATGTTCAAAAATAAATGTTTTTAAATGGTATATAGCAAATCTTTTACTTTATTACATTCGTCTATCTGTCCACATATATTATTTGTAGTGATTTTTAGATATATTATCTGTCTTCTGATTGTTTGAGGATTGCTGAACAAGTAGAGAATGTTTAAACCGGAGTGTTTTTGTATGGTATTTAGCAAGTCTTTTACTTTATTACATTCGTATATCTGTCCACATATATTATTTGTAATGATGTTTAGATATATTATCTGTCTTCCTTTTGTTTAAGGAATTCTGAAAAAATAGAGAATGTTAAAACAGGATTGCTTTTGTATGGTATGTAGCAAATCTTTTACTTCATTACATTCGTATATCTGTCCACATATATTATTTGTAATGATTTTTAGATATATTATCTGTCTTCTTCTGGTTTGAGCGATGCTGAACAAGTAGAGAATGTTAAAACAGGAGTGTTTTTGTATGGTATGTAGCAAATATTTTAATTCATTACATTCGTATATCTGTCCACATATATTATCTGTCTTCTTTTTGTTTCAGGGATGCTGAACAAGTAGAGAATGTTAAAACAGCATTGTTTTTGTATGGTATATTCCAAGTCTTTTACTTCATTAGATTCGTATATCTGTCCACATATTATATTTGTAATGATGTTTAGATATATTATCTGTCTTCTTCTGGTTTGAGGAATGCTGAACAAGTAGAGAATGTTAAAACCGGATTGTTTAGGTATGGTATATAGCAAATCTTTTACTTCATTACATTCGTATATCTGTCCACATATATTATTTGTAATGATTTTTCGATATATTATCTGTCTTCTTCTTGTTTGACTAATGCTAAACAAATAGAGAATGTTAAAACAGGATTGTTTTTGTATGGTATGTAGCAAATCTTTTACTTCATTACATTCGTCTATCTGTCCACATATATTATTTGTAATGATTTTTAGATATATTATCTGTCTTCCTTTTGTTTGAGGTATGCTGAAAAAATAGAGAATGTTAAAAAAGGATTGTTTTTGTATGGTATGTAGCAAATCTTTTACTTCATTACAATCGTATATCTGTCCACATATATTATTTGTATTGATTTTTAGATATATTATCTGTCTTCCTTTTGTTTGAGGAATGCTGAACAAGTAGAGAATGTTGAAAAAGGATAATGTTTGTATGGTAAATAGCAAATCTTTTCCTTCATTACATTCTTATACCTGTCCACATATATTATTTGTAATGTTTCTTAGATATATTATGTCCTCTTCTTGTTTAAAAGATCCAGAACAAGTAAAGAATGTTGAAACAGAAATGTTTTTAAATGGTATATAGCAAATCATTTACTTTATTACATTCGTCTATCTGTCCACATATATTATTTGTAATGATTTTTAGATATATTATCTCTCTTCTTCTTGTTTGAGGAATGCTCAACAAATAGAGAATGTTTAAACCGGAGTGTTTTTGTATGGTATTTAGCAAGTCTTTTACTTTATTACATTCGTATATCTGTCCACATATATTATTTGTAATGATGTTTAGATATATTATCTGTCTTCCTTTTGTTTAAGGAATGCTGAAAAAATAGAGAATGTTAAAACAGGATTGCTTTTGTATGGTATGCAGCAAATCTTTTACTTCATTACATTCGTATATCTGTCCACATATTATATTTGTAATGATGTTTAGATATATTATCTGTCTTCTTCTTGTTTGAGGAATGCTGAACAAGTAGAGAATGTTAAAACCGGATTGTTTAAGTATGGTATATAGCAAATCTTTTACTTCATTACATTCGTATATCTGTCCACATATATTATTTGTAATGATTTTTCGATATATTATCTGTCTTCTTCTTGTTTGACTAATGCTAAACAAATAGAGAATGTTAAAACAGGATTGTTTTTGTATGGTATGTAGCAAATCTTTTACTGCATTACATTCGAATATCTGTCCACATATATTATTTGTAAATATTTTTTTAGATATATTATCTGTCTTCTTCTTGTTAAAGGGATGCTGAACAAGTAGATGATGTTGAAAAAAAAATTGTGTTTGTATGGTATATAGTAAATCTTTTCCTTCATTACATTCTTATACCTGTCCACATATATTATTTGTAATGTTTCTTAGTTATATTATGTCCTCTTCTTGTTTAAAAGATCCAGAACAAGTAAAGAATGTTGAAAAAGAAATATTTTTAAATGGTATATAGCAAATCTTTTACTTTATTACATTCGTCTATCTGTCCACATATATTATTTGTAATGATTTTTAGATATATTATCTGTCTTCTGATTGTTTGAGGATTGCTGAACAAGTAGAGAATGTTTAAACCGGAGTGTTTTTGTATGGTATGTAGCAAATCTTTTACTTCATTACATTCGTATATCTGTCCACATATATAATTTGTAATGATTTTTAGATATATTATCTGTCTTCTTCTGGTTTGAGGGATGCTGAACAAGTAGAGAATGTTAAAACAGGAGTGTTTTTGTATGGTATGTAGCAAATATTTTAATTCATTACATTCGTATATCTGTCCACATATATTATCTGTCTTCTATTTGTTTCAGGGATGCTGAACAAGTAGAGAATGTTAAAACAGCATTGTTTTTGTATGGTATATTCCAAGTCTTTTACTTCATTAGATTCGTATATCTGTCCACATATTATATTTGTAATGATGTTTAGATATATTATCTGTCTTCTTCTTGTTTGAGGAATGCTGAACAAGTAGAGAATGTTAAAACCGGATTGTTTAAGTATGGTATATAGCAAATCTTTTACTTCAATACATTCGAATATCTGTCCACATATGTTATTTGTAATGATTCTTAGATATGTTATCTGTCTTCTTCTTGTTTGAGGGATGCTGAACAAGTAGAGAATGTTAAATCAGGATTGATTTTAATGGTAGGCCTATATAGAAAATCTTTTACTTCATTACATTCGAATATCTTTCAACATATATTATTTGTAGTGATTTTTAGATATATTATCTGTCTTCTTCTTTTTTAGGAATGCTGAACCAGTAGAGAATGTTAAAACAAGATTGTTTTTGTATATTATATAGCAAATCTTTTACTTCATTACATTCGTCTATCTGTCCACATATATTATTTGTAATGATTTTTAGATATATTATCTGTCTTCCTTTTCTTTGAGCGATGCTGAAAAAATAGAGAATGTTAAAAAAGGATTGTTTTTATATGGTATGTAGCAAATCTTTTACTTCATTACAATCGTATATCTGTCCATATATATTATTTGTATTGATTTTTAGATATATTATATGTCTTCCTTTTGTTTGAGGAATGCTGAACAAGTAGAGAATGTTGAAAAAGGATTATGTTTGTATGGTATATAGCAAATCTTTTCCTTCATTACATTCTTATACCTGTCCACATATATTATTTGTAATGTTTCTTAGATATATTATGTCCTCTTCTTGTTTAAAAGATCCAGAACAAGTAAAGAATGTTGAAACAGAAATGTTTTTAAATGGTATATAGCAAATCATTTACTTTATTACATTCGTCTATCTGTCCACATATATTATTTGTAATGATTTTTAGATATATTATCTCTCTTCTTCTTGTTTGAGGAATGCTCAACAAATAGAGAATGTTTAAACCGGAGTGTTTTTGTATGGTATTTAGCAAGTCTTTTACTTTATTACATTCGTATATCTGTCCACATATATTATTTGTAATGATGTTTAGATATATTATCTGTCTTCCTTTTGTTTAAGGAATGCTGAAAAAATAGAGAATGTTAAAACAGGATTGCTTTTGTATGGTATGTAGCAAATCTTTTACTGCATTACATTCGTATATCTGTCCACATATTATATTTGTAATGATGTTTAGATATATTATCTGTCTTCTTCTTGTTTGAGGAATGCTGAACAAGTAGAGAATGTTAAAACCGGATTGTTTAAGTATGGTATATAGCAAATCTTTTACTTCATTACATTCGTATATCTGTCCACATATATTATTTGTAATGATTTTTCGATATATTATCTGTCTTCTTCTTGTTTGACTAATGCTAAACAAATAGAGAATGTTGAAACAGGATTGTTTTTGTATGGTATATAGCAAATCTTTTACTTTATTACATTCGTATATCTGTCCACATATATTGTTTGTAATGATTTTTAGATTAGTTATCTGTTTTCATCTTGTTTGAGGAGTTCTGAACAAATAGAGAATGTTAAAACAGGATTGTTTTTTTATGGTATATAGCAAATCTTTTACTTTATTACATTCGTATATCTGTCCACATATATTATTTGTAATGATTTTTAGATATATTATCTGTCTTCTTCTTGTTTGAGGAAATAGAACAAATAGAGAATGTTAAAGCCGGATTGTTTTTGTATGGTATATAGCAAATCTTTTATTTCATTACATTCGTAGATCTGTCCACATATATTATTTGTAATGTTTTTTTAGATATATTATCTGTCATCTTCTCGTTTTTGGGATGCTGAACAAGTAGGGAATGTTGAAAAAGGATTGTTATTGTATGGTATATAGCTAATCTTTTACTTCATTACATTCGTAGATCTGTCCACATATATTATTTGTAATGTTTTT
Source organism: Prosapia bicincta (assembly GCA_036971475.1). Lineage (NCBI taxonomy): Eukaryota > Metazoa > Arthropoda > Insecta > Hemiptera > Cercopidae > Prosapia > Prosapia bicincta. The sequence continues at coordinate 317,894,505 of JBAIZL010000002.1, read as the reverse complement.
TTAGATATAATATCTGTCTTCTTCTTGTTTTCGGGATGCTGAACAAGTAGGGAATGTTGAAAAAGGATTGTGTTTGTATGGTATATAGCAAATCTTTTACTTCATTACATTCTTATACCTGTATACATATATTATTTGTATTGTTTTTTAGATATATTATGTCCCCTTCTTGTTTAAAAGATCCAGAACAAGTAGAGAATGTTGAAAAAGAAATGTTTTTAAATGGTATATAGCAAATTTTTTACTTCATTACATTCGTATATTTGTCCACATATATTATCTGTCTTCTTTTTGTTTCAGGGATGCTGAACAAGTAGAGAATGTTAAAACAGCTTTGTTTTTGTATGGTATTTTCCAAGTCTATTACTTCATTACATTCGTATATCTGTCCACATATATTATTTGTAATGATTTTTAGATATAATATCTGTCTTCTTCTTGCTTGAGGAATGCTGAACAAATAGAGAACGTTAAAACAGGATTGTTTTTGTATGGTATATAGCAAATCTTTTACTTTATTACATTCGTATATCTGTCCACATATATTATTTATAATGTTTTTTTTAGATATATTATCTGTCTTCTTCTCGTTTGAGGAATACCGAACAAGTAGAGAAAGTTAAAACAGGATTGTTTTTGTATGGTATATAGCAAATCTTTTACTTCATTACATTCGAATATCTGTCCACATATGTTATTCGTAGTGATTTTTAGAAATGTTATCTGTCTTCTTCTTGTTTGAGCGATGCTGAACAAGTAGAGAATGTTAAAATAGGATTGTTTTTGTATGGTATATAGCAAATCTTTTACTTTATTACATTCGTATATCTGTCCACATATATTATTTATAATGTTTTTTTTAGATATATTATCTGTCTTCTTCTCGTTTGAGGAATACCGAACAAGTAGAGAAAGTTAAAACAGGATTGTTTTTGTATGGTATATAGCAAATCTTTTACTTCATTACATTCGAATATCTGTCCACATATGTTATTTGTAATGGTTTTTAGATATGCTATCTGTCTTCTTCTTGTTTGAGCGATGCTGAACAAGTAGAGAATGTTAAAATAGGATTGTTTTGTATGGTATATAGCAAATCTTTTACTTTATTACATTCGTATATCTGTCCACATATATTATTTATAATGTTTTTTTTAGATATATTATCTGTCTTCTTCTCGTTTGAGGAATACCGAACAAGTAGAGAAAGTTAAAACAGGATTGTTTTTGTATGGTATATAGCAAATCTTTTACTTCATTACGTTCGAATATCTGTCCACATATGTTATTTGTAATGATTTTTAGATATGTTATCTGTCTTCTTCTTGTTTGAGCGATGCTGAACAAGTAGAGAATGTTAAAATAGGATTGTTTTTGTATGGTATATAGCAAATCTTTCACTTTATTACAATCGTATATCTGTCCTCATATATTATTTATAATGTTTTTTTTTAGATATATTATCTGTCTTCTTCTCGTTTGAGGAATACCGATCAAGTAGAGAAAGTTAAAACAGGATTGTTTTTGTATGGTATATAGCACATCTTTTACTTCATTACATTCGAATATCTGTCCACATATGTTATTTGTAATGATTTTTAGATATGTTATCTGTCTTCTTCTTGTTTAAGGGATGCTCAACAAGTAGAGAAAGTTAAAACCGGATTGCTTTTGTATGGTATATCGCAAATCTTTTACTTCATTACATTCGAATATCTGTCCACATATGTTATTTGTAATGATTTTTAGATATGTTATCTGTCTTCTTCTTGTTTGAGCGATGCTGAACAAGTAGAGAATGTTAAAATAGGATTGTTTTTGTATGGCATATAGCAAATCTTTTACTTTATTACATTCGTATATCTGTCCACATATATTATTTATAATGTTTTTTTTAGATATATTATCTGTCTTCTTCTCGTTTGAGGAATACCGAACAAGTAGAGAAAGTTAAAACAGGATTGTTTTTGTATGGTATATAGCAAATCTTTTACTTCATTACATTCGAATATCTGTCCACATATGTTATTCGTAGTGATTTTTAGAAATGTTATCTGTCTTCTTCTTGTTTGAGCGATGCTGAACAAGTAGAGAATGTTAAAATAGGATTGTTTTTGTATGGCATATAGCAAATCTTTTACTTTATTACATTCGTATATCTGTCCACATATATTATTTATAATGTTTTTTTTAGATATATTATCTGTCTTCTTCTCGTTTGAGGAATACCGAACAAGTAGAGAAAGTTAAAACAGGATTGTTTTTGTATGGTATATAGCAAATCTTTTACTTCATTACATTCGAATATCTGTCCACATATGTTATTTGTAATGGTTTTTAGATATGCTATCTGTCTTCTTCTTGTTTGAGCGATGCTGAACAAGTAGAGAATGTTAAAATAGGATTGTTTTGTATGGTATATAGCAAATCTTTTACTTTATTACATTCGTATATCTGTCCACATATATTATTTATAATGTTTTTTTTAGATATATTATCTGTCTTCTTCTCGTTTGAGGAATACCGAACAAGTAGAGAAAGTTAAAACAGGATTGTTTTTGTATGGTATATAGCAAATCTTTTACTTCATTACGTTCGAATATCTGTCCACATATGTTATTTGTAATGATTTTTAGATATGTTATCTGTCTTCTTCTTGTTTGAGCGATGCTGAACAAGTAGAGAATGTTAAAATAGGATTGTTTTTGTATGGTATATAGCAAATCTTTCACTTTATTACAATCGTATATCTGTCCTCATATATTATTTATAATGTTTTTTTTTAGATATATTATCTGTCTTCTTCTCGTTTGAGGAATACCGATCAAGTAGAGAAAGTTAAAACAGGATTGTTTTTGTATGGTATATAGCACATCTTTTACTTCATTACATTCGAATATCTGTCCACATATGTTATTTGTAATGATTTTTAGATATGTTATCTGTCTTCTTCTTGTTTAAGGGATGCTCAACAAGTAGAGAAAGTTAAAACCGGATTGCTTTTGTATGGTATATCGCAAATCTTTTACTTCATTACATTCGAATATCTGTCCACATATGTTATTTGTAATGATTTTTAGATATGTTATCTGTCTTCTTCTTGTTTGAGCGATGCTGAACAAGTAGAGAATGTTAAAATAGGATTGTTTTTGTATGGCATATAGCAAATCTTTTACTTTATTACATTCGTATATCTGTCCACATATATTATTTATAATGTTTTTTTTAGATATATTATCTGTCTTCTTCTCGTTTGAGGAATACCGAACAAGTAGAGAAAGTTAAAACAGGATTGTTTTTGTATGGTATATACAAATCTTTTACTTCATTACATTCGAATATCTGTCCACATATGTTATTTGTAATTTTTTTTAGATATGTTATCTGTCTTCTTCTTGTTTGAGCGATGCTGAACAAGTAGAGAATGTTAAAATAGGATTGTTTTTGTATGGTATATAGCAAATCTTTTACTTCATTACATTCGTATATCTGTCCACATATATTATTTGTAATGTTTCTTTAGATATAATATCTGTCTTCTTCTCGTTTTCGGGATGCTGAACAAGTAGGGAATGTTGAAAAAGAATTGTGTTTGTATGGTATATAGCAAATCTTTTACTTCATTACATTCTTATACCTGTATACATATATTATTTGTATTGTTTTTTAGATATATTATGTCCTCTTCTTGTTTAAAAGATCCAGAACAAGTAGAGAATGTTGAAAAAGAAATGTTTTTAAATGGTATATAGCAAATCCTTTACTTTATTACATTCGTCTATCTGTCCACATATATTATTTGTAATGATTTTTAGATATATTATCTGTCTTCTTCTTGTTTCAGGAATGCTGAACAAATAGAGAATGTTTAAACCGGATTGTTTTTGTATGGTATAGAGCAAATCTTTTACTTCATTACATTCGTATATTTGTCCACATATATTATATGTCTTCTTTTTGTTTCAGGGATGCTGAACAAGTAGAGAATGTTAAAACACCATTGTTTTTGTATGGTATATAGCAAATCTTTTACTTTATTACATTCGTCTATCTGTCAACATATATTATTTGTAATGATTTTTAGATATGTTATCTGTCTTCTTCTTGCTTGAGGAATGCTGAACAAATAGAGAACGTTAAAACAGGATTGTTTTTGTATGGTATATAGCAAATCTTTTACTTTATTACATTCGCCTATCTGTCAACATATATTATTTGTAATGATTTTTAGATATGTTATCTGTCTTCTTCTTGCTTGAGGAATGCTGAACAAATAGAGAACGTTAAAACATGATTGTTTTTGTATGGTATATAGCAAATCTTTTACTTCATTACATTCGAATATCTGTCCACATATGTTACTTGTAATGATTTTTAGATATGTTATCTGTCTTCTTCTTGTTTGAGCGATGCTGAACAAGTAGAGAATGGTAAAATAGGATTGTTTTTGTATGGTATATAGCAAATCTTTTACTTTATTACATTCGTATATCTGTCCACATATATTATTTATAATGTTTTTTTTAGATATATTATCTGTCTTCTTCTCGTTTGAGGAATACCGAACAAGTAGAGAAAGTTAAAACAGGATTGTTTTTGTATGGTATATAGCAAATCTTTTACTTCATTACATTCGTATATCTGTCCACACATATTATTTGTAATGATTTTTAGATATGTTATCTGTCCTTTTCTTGTTTGAGGAATACCGAACAAGTAGAGAAAGTTAAAACAGGATTGTTTTTGTATGGTATATAGCAAATCTTTTACTTCATTACATTCGTATATCTGTCCACATATATTATTTTTAATGATTTTTAGATATATTATCTGTCTTCTTCTCGTTTGAGGAATACCGAACAATTGGAGAAAGTTAAAACAGGATTGTTTTTGTATGGTATATAGCAAATCTTTTACTTCATTACATTCGAATATCTGTCCACATATGTTATTTGTAATGATTTTTAGATATATTATCTGTCCTCTTCTTGTTTGAGCGATGCTGAACAAGTAGAGAATGTTAAAACAGGATTGTTTTTGTATGGTATATAGCAATTCTTTTACTTCATTACATTCGTATATCCGTCCACATATATTATTTGTAATGATTTTTAGATATATTATCTGTCTTCTTCTCGTATGAGGAATACCGAACAAGTAGAGAAAGTTAAAACAGGATTGTTGTTGTATGGTATATAGCAAATCTTTTACTTCATTACATTCGACTATCTGTCCACATATGTTATTTGTAATGATTTTTAGATATGTTATCTGTCCTCTTCTTGTTTGAGCGATGCTGAACAAGTAGAGAATGTTAAAACAGGATTGTTTTTGTATGGTATATAGCAAATCTTTTACTTCATTACATTCGAATATCTGTCCACATATATTTCTTGTAATGATTTTTAGATATGTTATCTGTTTTCTTCTTGTTTGAGCGATGCTGAACAAGTAGAGAAAGTTAAAACAGGATTGTTTTTGTATGGTATATAGCAAATCTTTTACTTCATTACATTCGAATATCTGTCCACATATGTTATTTGTAATGATTTTTAGATATGTTATCTGTCCTGTTCTTGTTTGAGCGAAGCTGAACAAGTAGAGAATGTTAAAACAGGATTGTTTTTGTATGGTATATAGCAAATATTTTACTTCATTACATTCGTATATCTGTCCACATATATTATTTGTAATGATTTTTAGATATATTATCTGTCTTCTTCTCGTTTGAGGAATACCGAACAAGTAGAGAAAGTTAAAACAGGATTGTTTTTGTATGGTATTAGCAAATCTTTTACTTCATTACATTCGAATATCTGTCCACATATTTTATTTGTAATGATTTTTAGATATGTTATCTGTCCTCTTCTTGTTTGAGCAATGCTGAACAAGTAGAGAATGTTAAAACAGGATTGTTATTGTATGGTATATAGCAAATCTTTTACTTCATTACATTCGAATATCTGTCCACATATATTATTTGTAATGATTTTTAGATATGTTATCTGTCTTCTTCTTGTTTGAGCGATGCTGAACAAGTAGAGAAAGTTAAAACAGGATTGTTTTTGTATGGTATATAGCAAATCTTTTACTTCATTACATTCGATTATCTGTCCACATATATTATTTGTAATGATTTTTAGATATGTTATCTGTCTTCTTCTTGTTTGAGCGATGCTGAACAAGTAGAGAAAGTTAAAACAGGATTGTTTTTGTATGGTATATAGCAAATCTTTTACTTCATTACATTTGAATATCTGTCCACATATATTATTTGTAATGATTTTTAGATATGTTATCTGTCTTCTTCTTGTTTGAGCGATGCTGAACAAGTAGAGAAAGTTAAAACAGGATTGTTTTTGTATGGTATATAGCAAATCTTTTACTTCATTACATTCGAATATCTGTCCACATATGTCATTTGTAATGATTTTTAGATATGTTATCTCTCCTCTTCTTGTTTGAGCGATGCTGAACAAGTAGAGAATGTTAAAACAGGTTTGTTTTTGTATGTTATATAGCAAATCTTTTACTTCATTACATTCGAATATCTGTCCACATATATTATTTGTAATGTTTTTTTTAGATATATTATCTGTCTTCTTCTCGTTTGAGGGATACCGAACAAGTAGAGAAAGTTAAAATAGGATTGTTTTTGTATGGTATATAGCAAATCTTTTACTTCATTACATTCGAATATCTGTCCACATATGTTATTTGTAATGATTTTTAGATATGTTATCTGTCCTCTTCTTGTTTGAGCAATGCTGAACAAGTAGAGAATGTTAAAACAGGATTGTTTTTGTATGGTATATAGCAAATCTTTTACTTCATTACATTCGAATATCTGTCCACATATGTTATTTGTAATGATTTTTAGATATGTTATCTGTCCTCTTCTTGTTTGAGCGATGCTGAACAAGTAGAGAATGTTAAAACAGGATTGTTTTTGTATGGTATATAGCAAATCTTTTACTTCATTACATTCGAATATCTGTCCACATATATTATTTGTAATGATTTTTAGATATATTATCTGTCTTCTGCTCGTTTGAGGAATACCGAACAAGTAGAGAAAGTTAAAACAGGATTGTTTTTGTATGGTATATAGCAAATCTTTTACTTCATTACATTCGTATATCTGTCCACATATATTATTTGTAATGTTTTTTAGATATGTTATCTGTCTTCTTCTTGTTTGAGCGATTCTGAACAAGTAGAGAAAGTTAAAACAGGATTGTTTTTGTATGGTATATAGCAAATCTTTTACTTCATTACATTCGAATATCTGTCCACATATGTTATTTGTAATGATTTTTAGATATGTTATCTGTTCTCTTCTTGTTTGAGCGATGCTGAACAAGTAGAGAATGTTAAAACAGCATTGTTTTTGTATGGTATATAGCAAATCTTTTACTTCATTACATTCGAATATCTGTCCACATATATTATTTGTAATGATTTTTAGATATGTTATCTGTCCTCTTCTTGTTTGAGCGATGCTGAACAAGTAGAGAAAGTTAAAACAGGATTGTTTTTGTATGGTATATAGCAAATCTTTTACTTCATTACAATCGAATATCTGTCCACATATATTATTTATAATGTTTTTTTAGATATATTATCAGTTTTCTTCATGTTTAAGGGATGCTGAACAAGTAGAGAATGTTGAAACGGGATTGTTTTTGTATGGTATATAGCAAATCTTTTACTTCATTACATTCGTCTACCTGTCCTTATATATTATTTGTAATGTTTTTTAGATATATTATGTCCTCTTCTTGTTTAAAAGATCCAGAACAAGTAGAGAATGTTGAACAAGGAATGTTTTTAAATGGTATATAGCAAATCTTTTACTTTATTACATTCGTCTACCGGTCCACATATATTATTTGTAATGTATTTTAGATATACTATGTCCTCTTCTTGTTTAAAAGATCCAGAACAAGTAGAGAATGTTGAAAAAGAAATGTTTTTAAATGGTATATAGCAAACCTTTTACTTTATTACATTCGTCTACCTGTCCACATATAATATTTGTAATGTTTTTTAGATATGTTATCTGTCCTCTCCTTGTTTTAGGGATGTTGTACAAGTAGAGAATGTTAAAACAGGATTGCTTTTAAATGGTATATAGCAAATCTTTTATTTCATTACATTCGCATATCTATCCACATATATTATTTGTAATGTATTTTTATATATATTATCTGTCTTCTTCTCGTTTAAGGGATGCTGAAAGGTAGAGAATGTTGAAACAGGATAGTTTTTCTATGGTATATAGCAAATATTTTACTTTATTACATTCGTATATCAGTCCACAAATATTATTTGTAATGTTTTTTTAGATATATTATTTGTTTTCTTCTCGTTTAAGAGATGCTGAACAAGTAGAGAATGATGAAACAGGGTTGTGTTTGTATGGTATATAGCAAATCTTTTACTTTATAACATTCGTCTACCTGTTTAAATATATTATTTGTAATGTTTTTTAGATATATTATGTGTCTTTTTTTCGTTTAAGGGATGTTGAACCAGTAGGGAATGTTAAAACAGGATTGTGTTTGTATGGTATATAGCAAATCTTTTACTTCAATACATTTTTCTACCTGTCCACATATATTATTTGTAATGTTTTTTAGATATATAATGTCCTCTTCTTAGATATATTATCTGTCTTCTTCTCGTGTAAGGGATGCTGAACAAGTAGAGAATGTTGAAACAGGATTGTGTTTGTATGGTATATAGCATATCTTTTACTTTATTACATTCGTCTACCTGTACAAATATATTATTTGTAATTTTTTTTAGATATATTATCTGTCTTCTTCTCGTTTAAGGGATGCTGAACAAGTAGAGATTGTTGAAACAGGATTGTGTTTGTATGGTATATAACAAATCTTTTACTTTATTACATTCGTCTACCTGTCCAAATATTCTATTTGTAATGTTTTTTAGATATATTATCTGTCTTCTTCTCGTTTAAGGGATGCTGAACAAGTAGAGATTGTTGAAACAGGATTGTGTTTGTATGGTATATAGCAAATCTTTTACTTTATTACATTCGTCTACCTGTCCAAATATTCTATTTGTAATGTTTTTTAGATATATTATCTGTCTTCTTCTCGTTTAAGGGATGCTGAACAAGTAGAGATTGTTGAAACAGGATTGTGTTTGTATGGTATATAGCAAATCTTTTACTTTATTACATTCGTCTCCCTGTCCAAATATTCTATTTGTAATGTTTTTTAGATATATTATCTGTCTTCTTCTCGTTTAAGAGATGCTGAACAAGTAGAGAATGTTAAAACAGCATTGTTTTTGTATGGTATATAGCAAATCTTTTACTTCATTACATTTTTCTACCTGTACACATATATTATTTGTAATGTTTTTTAGATATATTATGTCCTCTTCTTAGATATATTATCTGTCTTCTTCTCGTTTAAGGGATGCTGAACAAGTAGAGAATGTTGAAACAGGATTGTGTTTGTATGGTATATAGCAAATCTTTTACTTTATTACATTCGTCTACCTGTCCAAATATTCTATTTGTAATGTTTTTTAGATATATTATCTGTCTTCTTCTCGTTTAAAGGATGCTGAACAAGTAGAGATTGTTGAAACAGGATTGTGTTTGTATGGTATATAGCAAATCTTTTACTTTATTACATTCGTCTACCTGTTCAAATATTCTATTTGTAATGTTTTTTAGATATATTATCTGTCTTCTTCTCGTTTAAGAGATGCTGAACAAGTAGAGAATGTTAAAACAGCATTGTTTTTGTATGGTATATAGCAAATCTCTTACTTCATTACATTTTTCTACCTGTCCACATATATTATTTGTAATGTTTTTTAGATATATTATGTCCTCTTCTTAGATATATTATCCGTCTTCTTCTCGTTTAAGGGATGCTGAACAAGTAGAGAATGTTGAAACATAATTGTGTTTGTATGGTATATAGCAAATCTTTTACTTTATTACATTCGTCTACCTGTACAAATATATTATTTGTAATGTTTTTTAGATATATTATCTGTCTTCTTCTCGATTAAGGGTTGCTGAACAAGTAGAGATTGTTGAAACAGGATTGTGTTTGTATGGTATATAGCAAATCCTTAACTTTATTACATTCGTCTACCTGTCCAAATATTCTATTTGTAATGTTTTTTAGATATATTATCTGTCTTCTTCTCGTTTAAGAGATGCTGAACAAGTAGAGAATGTTAAAACAGCATTGTTTTTGTATGGTATATAGCAAATATTTTACTTTATTACATTCGTCTATCTGTCAACATATATTATTTGTAATGATTTTTAGATATGTTATCTGTCTTCTTCTTGCTTGAGGAATGCTGAACAAATAGAGAACGTTAAAACAGCATTGTTTTTGTATGGTATATAGCAAATCTTTTACTTCATTACATTCGAATATCTGTCCACATATGTTATTTGTAATGATTTTTAGATATGTTATCTGTCTTCTTCTTGTTTGAGCGATGCTGAACAAGTAGAGAATGGTAAAATAGGATATTTTTTGTATGGTATATAGCAAATCTTTAACTTTATTACATTCGTATATCTGTCCACATATAATATTTATAATGTTTTTTTTAGATATATTATCTGTCTTCTTCTCGTTTGAGGAATACCGAACAAGTAGAGAAAGTTAAAACAGGATTGTTTTTGTATGGTATATTACAAATCTTTTACTTCATTACATTCGTATATCTGTCCACATATATTATTTGTAATGATTTTTAGATATATTGTCTGTCTTCTTCTCGTTTAAGGGATGCTGAACAAGTAGAGAATGTTGAAACAGGATTGTGTTTGTATGGTATATAGCAAATCTTTTACTTTATTACATTCGTCTACCTGTACAAGTATATTATTTGTAATGTTTTTTAGATATATTATCTGTCTTCTTCTCGTTTATGGGATGCTGAACAAGTAGAGATTGTTGAAACAGGATTGTGTTTGTATGGTATATAGCAAATCTTTTACTTTATTACATTCGTCTACCTGTCCAAATATTCTATTTGTAATGTTTTTTAGATATGTTATCTGTCTTCTTCTCGTTTAAGGGATGCTGAACAAGTAGAGATTGTTGAAACAGGATTGTGTTTGTATGGTATATAGCAAATCTTTTACTTTATTACATTCGTCTACCTGTCCAAATATTCTATTTGTAATGTTTTTTAGATATATTATCTGTCTTCTTCTCGTTTAAGGGATGCTGAACAAGTAGAGATTGTTGAAACAGGATTGTGTTTGTATGGTATATAGCAAATCTTTTACTATATTACATTCGTCTACCTGTCCAAATATTCTATTTGTAATGTTTTTTAGATATATTATCTGTCTTCTTCTCGTTTAAGAGATGCTGAACAAGTAGAGAATGTTAAAACAGCATTGTTTTTGTATGGTATATAGCAAATCTTTTACTTTATTACATTCGTCTATCTGTCAACATATATTATTTGTAATGATTTTTAGATATGTTATCTGTCCTCTTCTTGTTTGAGCGATGCTGAACAAGGAGAGAACGTTAAAACAGGATTGTTTTTGTATGGTATATAGCAAATCTTTTACTTTATTACATTAGTCTATCTGTCAACATATATTATTTGTAATGATTTTTAGATATGTTATCTGTCTTCTTCTTGTTTGAGCGATGCTGAACAAGTAGAGAATGTTAAAACCGGATTGTTTTTGTATGGTATATAGCAAATCTTTTACTTTATTACATTCGTCTATCTGTCAACATATATTATTTGTAATGATTTTTAGATATGTTATCTGTCTTCTTCTTGTTTGAGCGATGCTGAACAAGTAGAGTATGGTAAAATAGGATTGTTTTTGTATGGTATATAGCAAATCTTTTACTTTATTACATTCGTCTATCTGTCCACATATATTATTTATAATGTTTTTTTTAGATATATTATCTGTCTTCTTCTTGCTTGAGGAATGCTGAACAAGTAGAGAAAGTTAAAACAGGATTGTTTTTGTATGGTATATAGCAAATCTTTTACATTATTACATTCGTCTATCTGTCAACATATATTATTTGTAATGATTTTTAGATATGTTATATGTCTTCTTCTTGTTTGATCGATGCGGAACAAGTAGAGTATGGTAAAATAGGATTGTTTTTGTATGGTATATAGCAAATCTTTTACTTTATTACATTCGTATATCTGTCCACATATATTATTTATAATGTTTTTTTTAGATATATTATCTGTCTTCTTCTCGTTTGAGGAATACCGAACAAGTAGAGAAAGTTAAAACAGCATTGTTTTTGTATGGTATATAGCAAATCTTTTACTTCATTACATTCGTATTTCTGTCCACATATATTATTTGTAATGATTTTTAGATATGTTATCTGTCCTCTTCTTGTTTGAGGAATACCGAACAAGTAGAGAAAGTTAAAACAGGATTGTTTTTGTATGGTATATAGCAAATCTTTTACTTCATTACATTCGTATTTCTGTCCACATATATTATTTGTAATGATTTTTAGATATGTTATCTGTCCTCTTCTTGTTTGAGGAATACCGAACAAGTAGAGAAAGTTAAAACAGGATTGTTTTTGTATGGTATATAGCAAATCTTTTACTTTATTACATTCGTATATCTGTCCACATATATTATTTATAATGTTTTTTTTTAGATATATTATCTGTCTTCTTCTCGTTTGAGGAATACCGAACAAGTAGAGAAAGTTAAAACAGGATTGTTTTTGTATGGTATATAGCAAATCTTTTACTTCATTACATTCGAATATCTGTCCACATATGTTATTTGTAATGATTTTTAGATATGTTATCTGTCCTCTTCTTGTTTGAGCGATGCTGAACAAGTAGAGAATGTTAAAACAGGATTGTTTTTGTATGGTATATAGCAAATCTTTTACTTCATTACATTCGAATATCTGTCCACATATGTTATTTGTAATGATTTTTAGATATGTTATCTGTCCTCTTCTTGTTTGAGCGATGCTGAACAAGTAGAGAATGTTAAAACAGGATTGTTTTTGTATGGTATATAGCAAATCTTTTACTTCAATACATTCGAATATCTGTCCACATATATTATTTGTAATGATTTTTAGATATGTTATCTGTCCTCTTCTTGTTTGAGCGATGCTGAACAAGGAGAGAAAGTTAAAACAGGATTGTTTTTGTATGGTATATAGCAAATCTTTTACTTTATTACATTCATATATCTGTCCACATATATTATTTATAATTTTTTTTTAGATATATTATCTGTCTTCTTCTCATTTGAGGAATACCGAACAAGTAGAGAAAGTTAAAACATTATTGTTTTTGTATGGTATATAGCAAATCTTTTACTTCATTACATTCAAATATCTGTCCACATATGTTATTTGTAATGATTTTTAGATATGTTATCTGTCCTCTTCTTGTTTGAGCGATGCTGAACAAGTAGAGAAAGTTAAAACAGGATTGTTTTTGTATGGTATATAGCAAATCTTTTACTTCATTACATTCGTATATCTGTCAACATATATTATTTGTAATGATTTTTAGATATGTTATCTGTCCTCTTCTTGTTTGAGCGACGCTGAACAAGTAGAGAATGTTAAAACAGGATTGTTTTTGTATGGAATATAGCAAATCTTTTACTTTATTACATTCGTCTATCTGTCAACATATATTATTTGTAATGATTTTTAGATATGTTATCTGTCCTCTTCTTGTTTGAGCGACGCTGAACAAGTAGAGAATGTTAAAACAGGATTGTTTTTGTATGGTATATAGCAAATCTTTTACTTCATTACATTCGAATATCTGTCCACATATATTATTTGTAATGAAATTTAGATATATTATCTGTCTTCTTCTCGTTTGAGGAATACCGAACAAGTAAAGAAAGTTAAAACAGGATTGTTTTTGTATGGTATATAGCAAATCTTTTACTTCATTACATTCGTATATCTGTCCACATATATTATTTGTAATGTTTTTTAGATATGTTATCTGTCTTCTTCTTGTTTGAGCGATTCTGAACAAGTAGAGAATGTTAAAACAGGATTGTTTTTGTATGGTATATAGCAAATCTTTTACTTCATTACATTCGTATATCTGTCCACATATATTATTTGTAAATATTTTTTTAGATATAACATCTGTCTTCTTCTTGCTAAATTGATGCTGAACAAGTAGAGAATGTTGAAAAAGGATTGTGTTGGTATGGTATATAGCAAATCTTTTACTTCATTACATTCGTCTACCGGTCCACATATATTATTTGTAATGTATTTTAGATATATTATGTCCTCTTCTTGTTTAAAAGATCCAGAACAAGTAGAGAATGTTGAAAAAGAAATGTTTTTAAATGGTATATAGCAAATCTTTTACTTTATTACATTCGTCTACCTGTCCACATATATTATTTGTAATGTTTTTTAGATATGTTATCTGTCCTCTCCTTGTTTTAGGGATGTTGTACAAGTAGAGAATGTTAAAACAGGATTGCTTTTAAATGGTATATAGCAAATCTTTTATTTCATTACATTCGCATATCTGTCCACATATATTATTTGTAATGTATTTTTAGATATATTATCTGTCTTCTTCTCGTTAAAGGGATGCTGAAAGGTAGAGAATGTTGAAACAGGATAGTTTTTCTATGGTATATAGCATATATTTTACTTTATTACATTCGTATATCAGTCCACAAATATTATTTGTAATGTTTTTTTAGATATATTATTTGTTTTCTTCTCGTTTAAGAGATGCTGAACAAGTAGAGAATGTTGAAACAGGATTGTGTTTGTATGGTATATAGCAAATCTTTTACTTCATTACATTTTTCTACCTGTCCACATATATTATTTGTAATGTTTTATAGATATATTATGTCCTCTTCTTAGATATATTATCTGTCTTCTTCTCGTTTAAGGGATGCTGAACAAGTAGAGAATGTTGAAACAGGATTGTGTTTGTATGGTATATAGCAAATCTTTTACTTTATTACATTCGTCTTGCTGTACAAATATATTATTTGTAATGTTTTTTAGTTATATTATCTGTCTTCTTCTCGTTTAAGGGATGCTGATCAAGTAGAGATTGTTGAAACAGGATTGTTTTTGTATGGTATATAGCAAATCTTTTACTTTATTACATTCGTCTACCTGTCCAAATATTCTATTTGTAATGTTTTTTAGATATATTATCTGTCTTCTTCTCGTTTAAGAAATGCTGAACAAGTAGAGAATGTTAAAACAGGATTGTGTTTGTATGGTATATAGCAAATCTTTAACTTTATTACATTCGTTTACCTGTCCAAATATTTTATTTGTAATGTTTTTCAGATATATTATCTGTCTTCTTCTCGTTTACGAGATGCTGAACAAGTAGAGAATGTTAAAACAGGATTGTGTTTGTATGGTATATGGCAAATCTTTTACTTCATTACTTTCGTATATCTGTCCACATATATTATTTGTAATGATTTTTAGATATATTATCTGTCTTCTTCTTATTTGAAGAATGCTGACCAAATAGAGAATGTTAAAACAGGAATGTTTTTGTATGTATATAGCAAATCTTTTACTTTATTACATTTGTATATCTGTCCACATATATTATTTGTAATGTTTTTTTGATATAATATCTGTCTTCTTCTTGTTTAAGGGATGCTGAACAAGTAGAGAATGGTAAAAAGGATTGTGTTTGTATGGTATTCAGCAAATATTTTACTTTATTACATTCGTCTACCTGTCCAAATATTCTATTTGTAATGTTTTTTAGATATATTATCTGTCTTCTTCTCGTTTAAGAGATGCTGAACAAGTAGAGAATGTTGAAACAGGATTGTGTTTGTATGGTATATAGGAAGTCTTTTACTTTATTACATTCGTCTACCTGTACAAATAAATTATTTGTAATGTTTTTTAGATATATTATCTGTCTTCTTCTCGTTTAAGGGATGCTGAACAAGTAGAGATTGTTGAAACAGGATTGTGTTTGTATGGTATATAGCAAATCTTTTACTTTATTACATTCGTCTACCTGTCCAAATATTCAATTTGTAATGTTTTTTATATATATTATCTGTCTTCTTCTCGTTTAAGAGATGCTGAACAAGTAGAGAATGTTAAAACAGGATTGTGTTTGTATGGTATATAGCAAATCTTTTACTTTATTACATTCGTTTACCTGTCCAAATATTTTATTTGTAATGTTTTTTAGATATATTATCTGTCTTCTTCTCGTTTATGAGATGCTGAACAAGTAGAGAATGTTAAAACAGGATTGTGTTTGTATGGTATATAGCAAATCTTTTACTTTATTACATTCGTCTACCTGTCCAAATATATTATTTGTAATATTTTTTAGATATATTATCTGTCTTCTTCTCGTTTACGGGATGCTGAACATGTAGAGAATGTTGAAACATAATTGCGTTTGTATGGTATATAGCAAATCTTTTACTTTATTACATTCGTCTACCTGTCCAAATATATTATTTGTAATGTTATTTAGATATAATATCTGTCGTCTTCTTGTTTAAGGGATGCTGAACAAGTAGAGAATGTTAAAAAGGATTGTGTTTGTATGGTATTTAGGAAATATTTTACCTTATTACATTCGTCTACCTGTCCAAATATTCTATTTGTAATGTTTTTTAGATAAATTATCTGTCTTCTTCTCGTTTAAGAGATGCTGACCAAGTAGAGAATGTTAAAACAGGATTGTGTTTGTATAGTATACAGCAAATCTTTTACTTTATTACATTCGTCTACCTGTCCAAATATTCTATGTGTAATGTTTTTTAGATATATTATGTGTCTTCTTCTCGTTTAAGAGATGCTGAACAAGTAGAGAATGTTGAATCAGGACTGTGTTTGTATGGTATATAGCAAATCTTTTACTTTATTACATTCATCTAACTGTCCAAATATTCTATTTGTAATGTTTTTTAGATATATTATCTGTCTTCTTCTCGTTTAAGAGATGCTGAACAAGTAGAGAATGTTAAAACAAGATTGTGTTTGTATGGTATATAGCAAATCTTTTACTTTATTACATTCGTCTACCTGTCCAAATATTCTATTTGTAATGTTTTTTAGATATATTATCTGTCTTCTTCTCGTTTAAGAGATGCTGAACAAGTAGAGAATGTTAAAACAGGATTGTGTTTGTATGGTATATAGCAAATCTTTTACTTTATTACATTCGTCTACCTGTCCAAATATTCTATTTGTAATGTTTTTTAGATAGATTATCTGTCTTCTTTCCGTTTACGAGATGTTGAACAAGTAGAGAATGTTAAAACAGGATTGTTTTTGTATGGTATATAGCAAATCTTTTACTTTTTTACATTCGTATAAGTGTCCAAATATATTATATGTAATGTTTTTTAGATATATTATCTGTCTTCTTCTCGTTTACGGGTTGCTGAACAAGTAGAGAATGTTGAAACATAATTGTGTTTGTATGGTATATAGCAAATCTTTTACTTTATTACATTCGTCTACCTGTCCAAATATATTATTTGTAATGTTTTTTAGATATAATATCTGTCTTCTTCTTGTTCAAGAGATGCTGAACATGTAGAGAATGTTGAAAAAGGATTGTGTTTGTATGGTATTTAGCAAATATTTTACTTTATTACATTCGTCAACGTGTCCAAATATTCTATTTGTAATGTTTTTAGATATATTATCTGTCTTCTTCTCGTTTAAGAGATGCTGAACAAGTAGAGAATGGTAAAAAGGATTGTGTTTGTATGGTATTCAGCAAATATTTTACTTTATTACATTCGTCTACCTGTCCAAATATTCTATTTGTAATGTTTTTTAGATATATTATCTGTCTTCTTCTCGTTTAAGAGATGCTGACCAAGTAGAGAATGTTAAAACAGGATTGTGTTTGTATAGTATACAGCAAATCTTTTACTTTATTACATTCGTCTACCTGTCCAAATATTCTATGTGTAATGTTTTTTAGATATATTATGTGTCTTCTTCTCGTTTAAGAGATGCTGAACAAGTAGAGAATGTTAAATCAGGACTGTGTTTGTATGGTATATAGCAAATCTTTTACTTTATTACATTCATCTAACTGTCCAAATATTCTATTTGTAATGTTTTTTAGATATATTATCTGTCTTCTTCTCGTTTAAGAGATGCTGAACAAGTAGAGAATGTTAAAACAGGATTGTGTTTGTATGGTATATAGCAAATCTTTTACTTTATTACATTCGTCTACCTGTCCAAATATATTATTTGTAATGTTTTTTAGATATAATATCTGTCTTCTTCTTGTTCAAGAGATGCTGAACATGTAGAGAATGTTGAAAAAGGATTGTGTTTGTATGGTATTTAGCAAATATTTTACTTTATTACATTCGTCAACGTGTCCAAATATTCTATTTGTAATGTTTTTAGATATATTATCTGTCTTCTTCTCGTTTAAGAGATGCTGAACAAGTAGAGAATGGTAAAAAGGATTGTGTTTGTATGGTATTCAGCAAATATTTTACTTTATTACATTCGTCTACCTGTCCAAATATTCTATTTGTAATGTTTTTTAGATATATTATCTGTCTTCTTCTCGTTTAAGAGATGCTGACCAAGTAGAGAATGTTAAAACAGGATTGTGTTTGTATGGTATATAGCAAATCTTTTACTTTTTTACATTCGTCTACCTGTCCAAATATTCTATATGTAATGTTTTTTAGATATATTATCTGTCTTCTTCTCCTTTAAGAGATGCTGAAAAAGTAGAGAATGTTAAGATAGGATTGTGTTTGTATGGTATATAGCAAATCTTTTAATTTATTACATTCGTCTACCTGTCCAAATATATTATTTGTATTGATTTTTAGATATATTATTTGTCTTCTTCTCGTTTACGGGATGCTGAACAAGTAGAGAATGTTGAAACATAATTGTGTTTGTATGGTATATAGCAAATATTTTACTTTATTACATTCGTCTACCTGTCCAAATATATTATTTGTAATGTTTTTTAGATATAATATTTGTCTTCTTCTTGTTCATGAGATGCTGAACATGTAGAGAATGTTGAAAAAGGATTGTGTTTGTATGGTATTTAGCAAATATTTTACTTTATTACATTCGTCAACGTGTCCAAATATTCTATTTGTAATGTTTTTAGATATATTATCTGTCTTCTTCTCGTTTAAGAGATGCTGAACAAGTAGAGAATGTTGAAACAGGATTGTGTTTGTATGGTATATAGCAAATCTTTTACTTTATTACATTCGTCTACCTGTCCAAATATTCTATTTGTAATGTTTTTTAGATATATTATCTGTCTTCTTCTCGTTTAAGAGATGCTGAACAAGTAGAGAATGTTAAAACAGGATTGCGTTTGTATGGTATATAACAAATCTTTTACTTTATTACATTCGTCTACCTGTCCAAATATATTATTTGTAATATTTCTTAGTTATATTTCTTGTCTTCTTCTTGTTTAAGGGATGCTGAACATGTAGAGAATGTTGAAAAAGGATTGTGTTTGTATGGTATTTAGCAAATATTTTACTTTATTACATTCGTCTACCTGTCCAAATATTCTATTTGTAATTTTTTTTAGATATATTATCTGTCTTTATCTCGCTTAAGAGATGCTGAACAAGTAGAGAATGTTAAAACAGGGTTGTGTTTGTATGGTATATAGCAAATATTTTACTTTATTACATTCGTCTACCTGTCCAAATATTCTATTTGTAATGTTTTTTAGATATATTATCTGTCTTCTTCTCGTTTAAGAGATGTAGAACAAGTAGGGAATGTTAAAACAGGATTGTGTTTGTATGGTATATAGCAAATCTTTTACTTTATTACATTCGTCTTCCTGTCCAAATATATTATTTGTAATATTTTTTAGATATAATATCTGTCTTCTTCTTGTTTAAGGGATGCTGAAGAAGTAGAGAATGGTAAAAAAGGATTGAGTTTGTATGGTATTTAGCAAATGTTTTACTTTATTACATTCGCCTACCTGTCCAAATATTCTATTTGTAATGTTTTTTAAGATATATTATCTGTCTTCTTCTCGTTTAAGAGATGCTAAACAAGTAGAGAATGTTAAAACAGGATTGTGTTTGTATGATATACAGCAAATCTTTTACTTTATTACATTCGTCTACCTGTCCAAATATTCTATTTGTAATGTTTTTTAGATATATTATCTGTCTTCTTCTCGTTTAAGAGATGTTGAACAAGTAGAGAATGTTAAAACAGGATTGTTTTTGTATGGTATATAGCAAATCTTTTACTTATTTACATTCGTCTACCTGTCCAATTATATTATTTGTAATGTTTTTTAGATATATTATCAGTCTTCTTCTCGTTTACGGTTTGCTGAACAAGTAGAGAATGTTGAAACATAATTGTGTTTGTACGATATATAGCAAATCTTTTACTTTATTACATTCGTCTACCTGTCCAAATATTCTATTTGTAATGTTTTTTAGATATATTATCTGTCTTCTTCTCGTTTAAGAGATGCTGAACAAGTAGAGAATGTTAAAACAGGATTGTGTTTGTATGGTATATAGCAAATCTTTTACTTTATTACATTCGTCTACCTGTCCAAATATTCTATTTGTAATGTGTTTTAGATATATTATCTGTCTTCTTCTCGTTTACGAGATGTTGAACAAGTAGAGAATGTTAAAACAGGATTGTTTTTGTATGGTATATAGCAAATCTTTTACTTCTTTACATTCGTCTAAGTGTCCAAATATTCTATTTGTAATGTTTTTTAGATATGTTATCTGTCTTCTTCTTGTTTGAGCGATGCTGAACAAGTAGAGAATGGTAAAATAGGATATTTTTTGTATGGTATATAGCAAATCTTTTACTTTATTACATTCGTATATCTGTCCACATATATTATTTATAATGTTTTTTTTAAATATATTATCTGTCTTCTTCTCGTTTGAGGAATACCGAACAAGTAGAGAAAGTTAAAAAAGGATTGTTTTTGTATGGTATATAGCAAATCTTTTACTTCATTACATTCGTATATCTGTCCACATATATTATTTGTAATGATTTTTAGATATGTTATCTCCTCTTCTTGTTTGAGGAATACCGAACAAGTAGAGAAAGTTAAAACAGGATTGTTTTTGTATGGTATATAGCAAATCTTTTACTTCATTACATTCGTATATCTGTCCACATATATTATTTGTAATGATTTTTAGATATATTATCTGTCTTCTTCTCGTTTAAGGGATGCTGAACAAGTAGAGAATGTTGAAACAGGATTGTGTTTGTATGGTATATAGCAAATCTTTTATTTTATTACATTCGTCTACCTGTCCAAATATATTATTTGTAATGTTTTTTAGATATATTATCTGTCTTCTTCTCGTTTAAGGGATGCTGAACAAGTAAAAATTGTTGAAACAGGATTGTGTTTGTATGGTATATAGCAAATCTTTTACTTTATTACATTCGTCTACCTGTCCAAATATTCTATTTGTAATGTTTTTTAGATATATTATCTGTCTTCTTCTCGTTTAAGGGATGCTGAACAAGTAGAGATTGTTGAAACAGGATTGTGTTTGTATGGTATATAGCAAATCTTTTACTATATTACATTCGTCTACCTGTCCAAATATTCTATTTGTAATGTTTTTTAGATATATTATCTGTCTTCTTCTTGTTTGATCGATGCGGAACAAGTAGAGTATGGTAAAATAGGATTGTTTTTGTATGGTATATAGCAAATCTTTTACTTTATTACATTCGTATATCTGTCCACATATATTATTTATAATGTTTTTTTTAGATATATTATCTGTCTTCTTCTCGTTTGAGGAATACCGAACAAGTAGAGAAAGTTAAAACAGGATTGTTTTTGTATGGTATATAGCAAATCTTTTACTTCATTACATTCGTATTTCTGTCCACATATATTATTTGTAATGATTTTTAGATATGTTATCTGTCCTCTTCTTGTTTGAGGAATACCGAACAAGTAGAGAAAGTTAAAACAGGATTGTTTTTGTATGGTATATAGCAAATCTTTTACTTATTTACATTCGTCTACCTGTCCAATTATATTATTTGTAATGTTTTTTAGATATATTATCAGTCTTCTTCTCGTTTACGGTTTGCTGAACAAGTAGAGAATGTTGAAACATAATTGTGTTTGTACGATATATAGCAAATCTTTTACTTTATTACATTCGTCTACCTGTCCAAATATTCTATTTGTAATGTTTTTTAGATATATTATCTGTCTTCTTCTCGTTTAAGAGATGCTGAACAAGTAGAGAATGTTAAAACAGGATTGTGTTTGTATGGTATATAGCAAATCTTTTACTTTATTACATTCGTCTACCTGTCCAAATATTCTATTTGTAATGTGTTTTAGATATATTATCTGTCTTCTTCTCGTTTACGAGATGTTGAACAAGTAGAGAATGTTAAAACAGGATTGTTTTTGTATGGTATATAGCAAATATTTTACTTCTTTACATTCGTCTAAGTGTCCAAATATATTATTTGTAATGTTTTTTAGATATATTATCTGTCTTCTTCTCGTTTACGGGTTGTTGAACAAGTAGAGAATGTTGAAACATAATTGTGTTTGTGTGGTATATAGCAAATATTTTACTTTATTACATTCGTCTACCTGTCCAAATATATTATTTGTAATGTTTTTTAGATATATTATCTGTCTTCTTCTCGTTTAAGGGATGCTGAAGAAGTAGAGAATGTTAAAAAAGGATTGTGTTTGTATGGTATATAGTAAATCTTTTACTTTATTACATTCGTCTACCTGTACAAATATATTATTTGTAATGTTTTTTATATATATTATCTGTCTTCTTCTCGTTTAAGAGATGCTGAACAAGTAGAGAATGTTAAAACAGGATTGTGTTTGTATGGTATACAGCAAATCTTTTACTTTATTACATTCGTCTACCTGTCCAAATATTCTATGTCTAATGTTTTTTAGATATAATATCTGTCTTCTTCTTGTTTAAGGGATGCTGAACAAGTAGAGAATGTTAAACCAAGATTGTGTTTGTATGGTATATAGCAAATCTTTTAGTTTTTTACATTCGTCTACCTGTCCAAATATTCTATTTGTAATGTTTTTTAGATATATTATCTGTCTTCTTCTCGTTTAAGAGATGCTGAACAAGTAGAGAATGTTAAAAACGGATTGTGTTTGTATGGTACATAGCAAATCTTTTACTTTATTACATACGTCTACCTGTCCAAATATTCTATTTGTAATGTTTTTTAGATATATTATCTGTCTTCTTCTCGTTTAAGAGATGCTGAACAAGTAGAGAATGTTAAAACAGGATTGTGTTTGTATGGTATATAGCAAATCTTTAACTTTATTACATTCGTTTACCTGTCCAAATATTTTATTTGTAATGTTTTTCAGATATATTATCTGTCTTCTTCTCGTTTACGAGATGCTGAACAAGTAGAGAATGTTAAAACAGGATTGTGTTTGTATGGTATATGGCAAATCTGTTACTTCATTATTTTCGTATATCTGTCCACATATATTATTTGTAATGATTTTTAGATATATTATCAGTCTTCTTCTTATTTGAAGAATGCTGACCAAATAGAGAATGTTAAAACAGGAATGTTTTTGTATGTATATAGCAAATCTTTTACTTTATTACATTTGTATATCTGTCCACATATATTATTTGTAATGTTTTTTTGATATAATATCTGTCTTCTTCTTGTTTAAGGGATGCTGAACAAGTAGAGAATGGTAAAAAGGATTGTGTTTGTATGGTATTCAGCAAATATTTTACTTTATTACATTCGTCTACCTGTCCAAATATTCTATTTGTAATGTTTTTTAGATATATTATCTGTCTTCTTCTCGTTTAAGAGATGCTGAACAAGTAGAGAATGTTGAAACTGGATTGTGTTTGTATGGTATATAGGAAGTCTTTTACTTTATTACATTCGTCTACCTGTACAAATAAATTATTTGTAATGTTTTTTAGATATATTATCTGTCTTCTTCTCGTTTAAGGGATGCTGAACAAGTAGAGATTGTTGAAACAGGATTGTGTTTGTATGGTATATAGCAAATCTTTTACTTTATTACATTCGCCTAACTGTCCAAATAATCTATTTGTAAGGTTTTTTAGATATATTATCTGTCTTCCTCTCGTTTAACAGATGCTGAACAAGTAGAGAATGTTAAAACAAGATTGTGTTTGTATGGTATATAGCAAATCTTTTACTTTATTACATTCGTCTACCTGTCCAAATATTCAATTTGTAATGTTTTTTATATATATTATCTGTCTTCTTCTCGTTTAAGAGATGCTGAACAAGTAGAGAATGTTAAAACAGGATTGTGTTTGTATGGTATATAGCAAATCTTTTACTTTATTACATTCGTTTACCTGTCCAAATATTTTATTTGTAATGTTTTTTAGATATATTATCTGTCTTCTTCTCGTTTATGAGATGCTGAGCAAGTAGAGAATGTTAAAACAGGATTGTGTTTGTATGGTATATAGCAAATCTTTTACTTTATTACATTCGTCTACCTGTCCAAATATATTATTTGTAATATTTTTTAGATTAATTATCTGTCTTCTTCTCGTTTACGGGATGCTGAACAAGTAGAGAATGTTGAAACATAATTGCGTTTGTATGGTATATAGCAAATCTTTTACTTTATTACATTCGTCTACCTGTCCAAATATATTATTTGTAATGTTATTTAGATATAATATCTGTCGTCTTCTTGTTTAAGGGATGCTGAACAAGTAGAGAATGTTAAAAAGGATTGTGTTTGTATGGTATTTAGCAAATATTTTACCTTATTACATTCGTCTACCTGTCCAAATATTCTATTTGTAATGTTTTTTAGATATATTATCTGTCTTCTTCTCGTTTAAGAGATGCTGACCAAGTAGAGAATGTTAAAACAGGATTGTGTTTGTATAGTATACAGCAAATCTTTTACTTTATTACATTCGTCTACCTGTCCAAATATTCTATGTGTAATGTTTTTTAGATATATTATGTGTCTTCTTCTCGTTTAAGAGATGCTGAACAAGTAGAGAATGTTAAATCAGGACTGTGTTTGTATGGTATATAGCAAATCTTTTACTTTATTACATTCATCTAACTGTCCAAATATTCTATTTGTAATGTTTTTTAGATATATTATCTGTCTTCTTCTCGTTTAAGAGATGCTGAACAAGTAGAGAATGTTAAAACAAGATTGTGTTTGTATGGTATATAGCAAATCTTTTACTTTATTACATTCGTCTACCTATCCAAATATTCTATTTGTAATGTTTTTTAGATATATTATCTGTCTTCTTCTCGTTTAAGAGATGCTGAACAAGTAGAGAATGTTAAAACAGGATTGTGTTTGTATGGTATATAGCAAATCTTTTACTTTATTACATTCGTCTACCTGTCCAAATATTCTATTTGTAATGTTTTTTAGATAGATTATCTGTCTTCTTCTCGTTTACGAGATGTTGATCAAGTAGAGAATGTTAAAACAGGATTGTTTTTGTATGGTATATAGCAAATCTTTTACTTTTTTACATTCGTATAAGTGTCCAAATATATTATTTGTAATGTTTTTTAGATATATTATCTGTCTTCTTCTCGTTTACGGGTTTCTGAACAAGTAGAGAATGTTGAAACATAATTGTGTTTGTATGGTATATAGCAAATCTTTTACTTTATTACATTCGTCTACCTGTCCAAATATATTATTTGTAATGTTTTTTAGATATAATATCTGTCTTCCTCTTGTTCAAGGGATGCTGAACAAGTAGAGAATGTTGAAAAAGGATTGTGTTTGTATGGTATTTAGCAAATATTTTACTTTATTACATTCGTCTACGTGTCCAAATATTCTATTTGTAATGTTTTTAGATATATTATCTGTCTTCTTCTCGTTTAAGAGATGCTGAACAAGTAGAGAATGTTAAAACAGGATTGTGTTTGTATGGTATACAGCAAATCTTTTACTTTTTTACATTCGTCTACCTGTCCAAATATTCTATATGTAATGTTTTTTAGATATATTATCTGTCTTCTTCTCCTTTAAGAGATGCTGAAAAAGTAGAGAATGTTAAGACAGGATTGTGTTTGTATGGTATATAGCAAATCTTTTAATTTATTACATTCGTCTACCTGTCCAAATATATTATTTGTATTGATTTTTAGATATATTATTTGTCTTCTTCTCGTTTACGGGATGCTGAACAAGGAGAGAATGTTGAAACATAATTGTGTTTGTATGGTATATAGCAAATATTTTACTTTATTACATTCGTCAACGTGTCCAAATATTCTATTTGTAATGTTTTTAGATATATTATCTGTCTTCTTCTCGTTTAAGAGATGCTGAACAAGTAGAGAATGTTAAAACAGGATTGTGTTTGTATGGTATACAGCAAATCTTTTACTATTTTACATTCGTCTACCTGTCCAAATATTCTATATGTAATGTTTTTTAGATATATTATCTGTCTTCTTCTCCTTTAAGAGATGCTGAAAAAGTAGAGAATGTTAAAACAGGATTGTGTTTGTATGGTATATAGCAAATCTTTTAATTTATTACATTCGTCTACCTGTCCAAATATATTATTTGTAATGATTTTTAGATATATTATTTGTCTTCTTCTCGTTTACGGGATGCTGAACAAGGTGAGAATGTTGAAACATAATTGTGTTTGTATGGTATATAGCAAATATTTTACTTTATTACATTCGTCTACCTGTCCAAATATATTATTTGTAATGTTTTTTATATATATTATCGGTCTTCTTCTCGTTTAAGAGATGTAGAACAAGTAGAGAATGTTAAAACAGGATTTTGTTTGTATGGTATATAGCAAATCTTTTACTTTATTACATTCGTCTACCTGTCCAAATATTCTATTTGTAATGTTTTTTAGATATATTATCTGTCTTCTTCTCGTTTAAGAGATGTAGAACAAGTAGAGAATGTTAAAACAGGATTGTGTTTGTATGGTATATAGCAAATCTTTTACTTTATTACATTCGTCTTCCTGTCCAAATATATTATTTGTAATATTTTTTAGATATAATATCTGTCTTCTTCTTGTTTAAGGGATGCTGAAGAAGTAGAGAATGGTAAAAAAGGATTGAGTTTGTATGGTATTTAGCAAATATTTTACTTTATTACATTCGCCTACCTGTCCAAATATTCTATTTGTAATGTTTTTTAAGATATATTATCTGTCTTCTTCTCGTTTAGGAGATGCTGAACAAGTAGAGAATGTTAAAACAGGATTGTGTTTTTATGGTATATAGCAAATCTTTTACTTTATTACATTCGTCTACCTGTCCAAATATATTATTTGTAATATTTTTTAGATTAATTATCTGTCTTCTTCTCGTTTACGGGATGCTGAACAAGTAGAGAATGTTGAAACATAATTGCGTTTGTATGGTATATAGCAAATCTTTTACTTTATTACATTCGTCTACCTGTCCAAATATATTATTTGTAATGTTATTTAGATATAATATCTGTCGTCTTCTTGTTTAAGGGATGCTGAACAAGTAGAGAATGTTAAAAAGGATTGTGTTTGTATGGTATTTAGCAAATATTTTACTTTATTACATTCGTCTACCTGTCCAAATATTCTATTTGTAATGTTTTTTAGATATATTATCTGTCTTCTTCTCGTTTAAGAGATGCTGACCAAGTAGAGAATGTTAAAACAGGATTGTGTTTGTATAGTATACAGCAAATCTTTTACTTTATTACATTCGTCTACCTGTCCAAATATTCTATGTGTAATGTTTTTTAAATATATTATGTGTCTTCTTCTCGTTTAAGAGATGCTGAACAAGTAGAGAATGTTAAATCAGGACTGTGTTTGTATGGTATATAGCAAATCTTTTACTTTATTACATTCATCTAACTGTCCAAATATTCTATTTGTAATGTTTTTTAGATATATTATCTGTCTTCTTCTCGTTTAAGAGATGCTGAACAAGTAGAGAATGTTAAAACAAGATTGTGTTTGTATGGTATATAGCAAATCTTTTACTTTATTACATTCGTCTACCTGTCCAAATATTCTATTTGTAATGTTTTTTAGATATATTATCTGTCTTCTTCTTGTTTAAGAGATGCTGAACAAGTAGAGAATGTTAAAACAGGATTGTATTTGTATGGTATACAGCAAATCTTTTACTTTTTTACATTCGTCTACCTGTCCAAATATTCTATATGTAATGTTTTTTAGATATATTATCTGTCTTCTTCTCCTTTAAGAGATGCTGAAAAAGTAGAGAATGTTAAGACAGGATTGTGTTTGTATGGTATATAGCAAATCTTTTAATTTATTACATTCGTCTACCTGTCCAAATATATTATTTGTAATGATTTTTAGAT
Organism: Prosapia bicincta; assembly: GCA_036971475.1. Taxonomy (NCBI): domain Eukaryota; kingdom Metazoa; phylum Arthropoda; class Insecta; order Hemiptera; family Cercopidae; genus Prosapia; species Prosapia bicincta. The sequence continues at coordinate 317,866,074 of JBAIZL010000002.1, read as the reverse complement.
ATATTATTTGTCTTCTTCTCGTTTACGGGATGCTGAACAAGTAGAGAATGTTGAAACATAATTGTGTTTGTATGATATACAGCAAATCTTTTACTTTATTACATTCGTCTACCTGTCCAAATATTCTATTTGTAATGTTTTTTAGATATATTATCTGTCTTCTTCTCGTTTAAGAGATGTTGAACAAGTAGAGAATGTTAATACAGGATTGTTTTTGTATGGTATATAGCAAATCTTTTACTTATTTACATTCGTCTACCTGTCCAATTATATTATTTGTAATGTTTTTTAGATATATTATCAGTCTTCTTCTCGTTTACGGTTTGCTGAACAAGTAGAGAATGTTGAAACATAATTGTGTTTGTACGATATATAGCAAATCTTTTACTTTATTACATTCGTCTACCTGTCCAAATATTCTATTTGTAATGTTTTTTAGATATATTATCTGTCTTCTTCTCGTTTAAGAGATGCTGAACAAGTAGAGAATGTTAAAACAGGATTGTGTTTGTATAGTATATAGCAAATCTTTTACTTTATTAAATTCGTCTACCTGTCCAAATATTCTATTTGTAATGTGTTTTAGATATATTATCTGTCTTCTTCTCGTTTACGAGATGTTGAACAAGTAGAGAATGTTAAAACAGGATTGTTTTTGTATGGTATATAGCAAATCTTTTACTTCTTTACATTCGTCTAAGTGTCCAAATATATTATTTGTAATGTTTTTTAGATATATTATCTGTCTTCTTCTCGTTTACGGGTTGTTGAACAAGTAGAGAATGTTGAAACATAATTGTGTTTGTGTGGTATATAGCAAATATTTTACTTTATTACATTCGTCTACCTGTCCAAATATATTATTTGTAATGTTTTTTAGATATATTATCTGTCTTCTTCTCGTTTAAGGGATGCTGAAGAAGTAGAGAATGTTAAAAAAGGATTGTGTTTGTATGGTATATAGTAAATCTTTTACTTTATTACATTCTACTACCTGTACAAATATATTATTTGTAATGTTTTTTATATATATTATCTGTCTTCTTCTCGTTTAAGAGATGCTGAACAAGTAGAGAATGTTAAAACAGGATTGTGTTTGTATGGTATATAGCAAATCTTTTACTTTATTACATTCGTCTACCTGTCCAAATATTCTATTTGTAAAGTTTTTTAGATATATTATCTGTCTTCTTCTCGTTTACGAGATGCTGAACAAGTAGAGAATGTTAAAACAGGATTGTGTTTGTATGGTATACAGCAAATCTTTTACTTTATTACATTCGTCTACCTGTCCAAATATTCTATGTCTAATGTTTTTTAGATATAATATCTGTCTTCTTCTTGTTTAAGGGATGCTGAACAAGTAGAGAATGTTAAACCAAGATTGTGTTTGTATGGTATATAGCAAATCTTTTAGTTTTTTACATTCGTCTACCTGTCCAAATATTCTATTTGTAATGTTTTTTAGATATATTATCTGTCTTCTTCTCGTTTAAGAGATGCTGAACAAGTAGAGAATGTTAAAAACGGATTGTGTTTGTATGGTACATAGCAAATCTTTTACTTTATTACATACGTCTACCTGTCCAAATATTCTATTTGTAATGTTTTTTAGATATATTATCTGTCTTCTTCTCGTTTAAGAGATGCTGAACAAGTAGAGAATGTTAAAACCGGATTGTGTTTGTATGGTATATAACAAATCTTTTACTTTATTACATTCGTCTACCTGTCCAAATATATTATTTGTAATATTTTTTAGTTATATTTCTTGTCTTTTTCTTGTTAAGGAATGCTGAACATGTAGAGAATGTTGAAAAAGGATTGTGTTTGTATGGTGTTTAGCAAATATTTTACATTATTACATTCGTCTACCTGTCCAAATATTCTATTTGTAATGTTTTTTAGATATATTATCTGTCTTTTTCTCGTTTATGAGATGCTGAACCAGTAGAGAATGTTAAAACAGGATTGTGTTTGTATGGTATACAGCAAATCTTTTACTTTATTACATTCGTCTACCTGTCCAAATATTCTATTTGTAATGTTTTTTAGATATATTAACTGTCTTCTTCTTGTTTAAGAGATGCTGAACAAGTAGAGAATGTTAAAACAGGATTGTGTTTGTATGGTATATAGCAAATCTTTTGCTTTATTACATTTGTCTACCTGTCCAAATATTCTATTTGTAATGTTTTTTAGATATATTATGTGTCTTCTTCTAGTTTAAGAGATGCTGAACAAGTAGAGAATGTTAAAAAAGGATTGTGTTTGTATGGTATATAGCAAATCTTTTACTTTATTACATTCGTCTTCCAGTCCAAATATATTATTTGTAATATTTTTTAGATATAATATCTGTCTTCTTCTCGTTTAAGAGATGCTGAACAAGTAGGAAATGTTAAAACAGGATTGTGTTTGTATGGTATACAGCAAATCTTTTACTTTATTACATTCGTCTACCTGTCCCAATATTCTATTTGTAATGTTTTTTAGATATATTATCTGTCTTATTCTCGTTTACGAGATGCTGAACAAGTAGAGAATGTTAAAACAGGATTGTGTTTGTATGGTATACAGCAAATCTTTTACTTTATTACATTCGTCTACCTGTCCCAATATTCTATTTGTAATGTTTTTTAGATATATTATCTGTCTTATTCTCGTTTAAGAGATGCTGAAAAAGTAGAGAATGTTAAAACAAGAATGTTTTTGTATGGTATATAGCAAATCTTTTACTTTATTACATTCGTCTACCTGCCCAAATATATTATTTGTAATGTTTTTTAGATATATTATATGTCTTCTTCTCGTTTACGGGATGCTGAACAAGTAGAGAATGTTGAATCATAATTGTGTTTGTATGGTATATAGCAAATCTTTTACTTTATTACATTCGTCTACCTTCCAAATATATTATTTGTAATGTTTTTTAGATATAATATCTATCTTCTTCTTGTTTAAGGGATGCTGAACAAGTAGAGAATTTTGAAAAAGGATTGTGTTTGTATGGTATATAGCAAATATTTTACTTTATTACATTCGTCTACCTGTCCAAATATATTATTTGTAATGTTTTTTTAGATATATTATCTGTCTTCTTCTCGTTTACGGGATGCTGAACAAGTAGAGAATGTTGAAACAGGATTGTGTTTGTATGGTATATAGCAAGTCTTTTACTTTATTACATTCGTCTACCTGTCCAAATATATTATTTGTAATGTTTTTTAGATATAATATCTGTCTTCTTCTTGTTTAAGGGATGCTGAACAAGTAGAGAATGTTAAAAAAGAATTCTGTTTGTATGGTATTTAGCAAATATTTTACTTTATTACATTCGTCTACCTGTCCAAATATTCTATTTGTAATGTTTTTAGATATATTATCTGTCTTCTTCTTGTTTAAGAGATGCTGAACATGTAGAGAATGTTAAAACAGGATTGTGTTTGTATGGTATACAGCAAATCTTTTACTTTTTTACATTCGTCTACCTGTCCAAATATTCTATATGTAATGTTTTTTAGATATATTATCTGTCTTCTTCTCCTTTAAAAGATGCTGAAAAAGTAGAGAATGATCAGACAGGATTGTGTTTGTATGGTATATAGCAAATCTTTTAATTTATTACATTCGTCTACCTGTCCAAATATATTATTTGTAATGATTTTTAGATATATTATTTGTCTTCTTCTCGTTTACGGGATGCTGAACAAGTAGAGAATGTTGAAACATAATTGTGTTTGTATGGTATATAGCAAATATTTTACTTTATTACATTCGTCTACCTGTCCAAATATATTATTTGTAATGTTTTTTAGATATAATATCTGTCTTCTTCTTGTTCAAGGGATGCTGAACATGTAGAGAATGTTGAAAAAGGATTGTGTTTGTATGGTATTTAGCAAATATTTTACTTTATTACATTCGTCAACGTGTCCAAATATTCTATTTGTAATGTTTTTAGATATATTATCTGTCTTCTTCTCGTTTAAGAGATGCTGAACAAGTAGAGAATGTTAAAACAGGATTGTGTTTGTATGGTATACAGCAAATCTTTTACTATTTTACATTCGTCTACCTGTCCAAATATTCTATATGTAATGTTTTTTAGATATATTATCTGTCTTCTTCTCCTTTAAGAGATGCTGAAAAAATAGAGAATGTTAAAACAGGATTGTGTTTGTATGGTATATAGCAAATCTTTTATTTTTACATTCGTCTACCTGTCCAAATATATTATTTGTAATGTTTTTTATATATATTATCTGTCTTCTTCTCGTTTAAGGGATGCTGAACAAGTAGAGAATGTTGAAACAGGATTGTGTTTGTATGGTATATAGCAAATCTTTTACATTATTACATTCATCTACCTGTCCAAATATTCTATTTGTAATGTTTTTTAGATATATTATCTGTCTTTTTCTCGTTTAAGAGATGCTGAACAAGTAGAGAATGTTAAAACAGGATTGCGTTTGTATGGTATATAACAAATCTTTTACTTTATTACATTCGTCTACCTGTCCAAATATATTATTTGTAATATTTCTTAGTTATATTTCTTGTCTTCTTCTTGTTTAAGGGATGCTGAACATGTAGAGAATGTTGAAAAAGGATTGTGTTTGTATGGTATTTAGCAAATATTTTACTTTATTACATTCGTCTACCTGTCCAAATATTCTATTTGTAATTTTTTTTAGATATATTATCTGTATTTTTCTCGTTTAAGAGATGCTGAACAAGTAGAGAATGTTAAAACAGGGTTGTGTTTGTATGGTATATAGCAAATATTTTACTTTATTACATTCGTCTACCTGTCCAAATATTCTATTTGTAATGTTTTTTAGATATATTATCTGTCTTCTTCTCGTTTAAGAGATGTAGAACAAGTAGAGAATGTTAAAACAGGATTGTGTTTGTATGGTATATAGCAAATCTTTTACTTTATTACATTCGTCTTCCTGTCCAAATATATTATTTGTAATATTTTTTAGATATATTATCTGTCTTCTTCTCGTTTAAGAGATGCTGAACAAGTAGAGAATGTTAAAACAGGATTGTGTTTGTATGATATACAGCAAATCTTTTACTTTATTACATTCGTCTACCTGTCCAAATATTCTATTTGTAATGTTTTTTAGATATATTATCTGTCTTCTTCTCGTTTAAGAGATGCTGAACAAGTAGAGAATGTTAAAACAGGATTGTGTTTGTATGGTATATAGCAAATCTTTTACTTTATTACATTCGTCTACCTGTCCAAATATTCTATTTGTAATGTTTTTTAGATATATTATCTGTCTTCTTCTCGTTTAAGAGATGCTGAGCAAGTCGAGAATGTTAAAACAGGATTGTGTTTGTATGGTATATAGCAAATCTTTTACTTTATTACATTCGTCTACCTGACCAAATATTCTATTTGTAATGTGTTTTAGATATATTATCTGTCTTCTTCTCGTTTACGAGATGTTGAACAAGTAGAGAATGTTAAAACAGGATTGTTTTTGTATGGTATATAGCAAATCTTTTACTTCTTTACATTCGTCTAAGTGTCCAAATATATTATTTGTAATGTTTTTTAGATATATTATCTGTCTTCTTCTCGTTTACGGGTTGTTGAACAAGTAGAGAATGTTGAAACATAATTGTGTTTGTGTGGTATATAGCAAATATTTTACTTTATTACATTCGTCTACCTGTCCAAATATATTATTTTTAATGTTTTTTAGATATATTATCTGTCTTCTTCTCGTTTAAGGGATGCTGAAGAAGTAGAGAATGTTAAAAAAGGATTGTGTTTGTATGGTATATAGTAAATCTTTTACTTTATTACATTCGTCTACCTGTACAAATATATTATTTGTAATGTTTTTTATATATATTATCTGTCTTCTTCTCGTTTAAGAGATGCTGAACAAGTAGAGAATGTTAAAACAGGATTGTGTTTGTATGGTATATAGCAAATCTTTTACTTTATTACATTCGTCTACCTGTCCAAATATTCTATTTGTAAAGTTTTTTAGATATATTATCTGTCTTCTTCTCGTTTACGAGATGCTGAACAAGTAGAGAATGTTAAAACAGGATTGTGTTTGTATGGTATACAGCAAATCTTTTACTTTATTACATTCGTCTACCTGTCCAAATATTCTATGTCTAATGTTTTTTAGATATAATATCTGTCTTCTTCTTGTTTAAGGGATGCTGAACAAGTAGAGAATGTTAAACCAAGATTGTGTTTGTATGGTATATAGCAAATCTTTTAGTTTATTACATTCGTCTACCTGTCCAAATATTCTATTTGTAATGTTTTTTAGATATATTATCTGTCTTCTTCTCGTTTAAGAGATGCTGAACAAGTAGAGAATGTTAAAAACGGATTGTGTTTGTATGGTATATAGCAAATCTTTTACTTTATTACATACGTCTACCTGTCCAAATATTCTATTTGTAATGTTTTTTAGATATATTATCTGTCTTCTTCTCGTTTAAGATATGCTGAACAAGTAGAGAATGTTAAAACAGGATTGTGTTTGTATGGTATATAACAAATCTTTTACTTTATTACATTCGTCTACCTGTCCAAATATATTATTTGTAATATTTTTTAGTTATATTTCTTGTCTTTTTCTTGTTAAGGAATGCTGAACATGTAGAGAATGTTGAAAAAGGATTGTGTTTGTATGGTATTTAGCAAATATTTTACTTTATTACATTCGTCTACCTGTCCAAATATTCTATTTGTAATGTTTTTTAGATATATTATCTGTCTTTTTCTCGTTTATGAGATGCTGAACCAGTAGAGAATGTTAAAACAGGATTGTGTTTGTATGGTATACAGCAAATCTTTTACTTTATTACATTCGTCTACCTGTCCAAATATTCTATTTGTAATGTTTTTTAGATATATTAAGTGTCTTCTTCTCGTTTAAGAGATGCTGAACAAGTAGAGAATGTTAAAAAAGGATTGTGTTTGTATGGTATATAGCAAATCTTTTACTTTATTACATTCGTCTTCCAGTCCAAATATATTATTTGTAATATTTTTTAGATATAATATCTGTCTTCTTCTCGTTTAAGAGATGCTGAACAAGTAGAAAATGTTAAAATAGGATTGTGTTTGTATGGTATACAGCAAATCTTTTACTTTATTACATTCGTCTACCTGTCCCAATATTCTATTTGTAATGTTTTTTAGATATATTATCTGTCTTATTCTCGTTTACAAGATGCTGAACAAGTAGAGAATGTTAAAACAGGATTGTGTTTGTATGGTATACAGCAAATCTTTTACTTTATTACATTCGTCTACCTGTCCCAATATTCTATTTGTAATGTTTTTTAGATATATTATCTGTCTTATTCTCGTTTAAGAGATGCTGAAAAAGTAGAGAATGTTAAAACAAGAATGTTTTTGTATGGTATATAGCAAATCTTTTACTTTATTACATTCGTCTATCTGTCCATTATATTATTTGTAATGTTTTTTAGATATATTAACTGTCTTCTTCTCGTTTACGGGATGCTGAACAAGTAGAGAGTGTTGAAACATAATTGTGTTTGTATGGTATATAGCAAATCTTTTACTTTATTACATTCGTCTACCTGCCCAAATATATTATTTGTAATGTTTTTTAGATATATTATATGTCTTCTTCTCGTTTACGGGATGCTGAACAAGTAGAGAATGTTGAATCATAATTGTGTTTGTATGGTATATAGCAAATCTTTTACTTTATTACATTCGTCTACCTTCCAAATATATTATTTGTAATGTTTTTTAGATATAATATCTATCTTCTTCTTGTTTAAGGGATGCTGAACAAGTAGAGAATTTTGAAAAAGGATTGTGTTTGTATGGTATATAGCAAATATTTTACTTTATTACATTCGTCTACCTGACCAAATATATTATTTGTAATGTTTTTTTAGATATATTATCTGTCTTCTTCTCGTTTACGGGATGCTGAACAAGTAGAGAATGTTGAAACAGGATTGTGTTTGTATGGTATATAGCAAATCTTTTACTTTATTACATTCGTCTACCTGTCCAAATATATTATTTGTAATGTTTTTTAGATATAATATCTGTCTTCTTCTTGTTTAAGGGATGCTGAACAAGTAGAGAATGTTAAAAAAGAATTCTGTTTGTATGGTATTTAGCAAATATTTTACTTTATTACATTCGTCTACCTGTCCAAATATTCTATTTGTAATGTTTTTAGATATATTATCTGTCTTCTTCTTGTTTAAGAGATGCTGAACAAGTAGAGAATGTTAAAACAGGATTGTATTTGTATGGTATACAGCAAATCTTTTACTTTTTTACATTCGTCTACCTGTCCAAATATTCTATATGTAATGTTTTTTAGATATATTATCTGTCTTCTTCTCCTTTAAGAGATGCTGAAAAAGTAGAGAATGTTAAGACAGGATTGTGTTTGTATGGTATATAGCAAATCTTTTAATTTATTACATTCGTCTACCTGTCCAAATATATTATTTGTAATGATTTTTAGATATATTATTTGTCTTCTTCTCGTTTACGGGATGCTGAACAAGTAGAGAATGTTGAAACATAATTGTGTTTGTATGGTATATAGCAAATATTTTACTTTATTACATTCGTCTACCTGTCCAAATATATTATTTGTAATGTTTTTTAGATATAATATCTGTCTTCTTCTTGTTCAAGGGATGCTGAACATGTAGAGAATGTTGAAAAAGGATTGTGTTTGTATGGTATTTAGCAAATATTTTACTTTATTACATTCGTCAACGTGTCCAAATATTCTATTTGTAATGTTTTTAGATATATTATCTGTCTTCTTCTCGTTTAAGAGATGCTGAACAAGTAGAGAATGTTAAAACAGGATTGTGTTTGTATGGTATACAGCAAATCTTTTACTATTTTACATTCGTCTACCTGTCCAAATATTCTATATGTAATGTTTTTTAGATATATTATCTGTCTTCTTCTCCTTTAAGAGATGCTGAAAAAATAGAGAATGTTAAAACAGGATTGTGTTTGTATGGTATATAGCAAATCTTTTAATTTATTACATTCGTCTACCTGTCCAAATATATTATTTGTAATGATTTTTAGATATATTAATTGTCTTCTTCTCGTTTACGGGATGCTGAACAAGGTGAGAATGTTGAAACATAATTGTGTTTGTATGGTATATAGCAAATATTTTACTTTATTACATTCGTCTACCTGTCCAAATATATTATTTGTAATGTTTTTTATATATATTATCTGTCTTCTTCTCGTTTAAGGGATGCTGAACAAGTAGAGAATGTTGAAACAGGATTGTGTTTGTATGGTATATAGCAAATCTTTTACTTTATTACATTCGTCTACCTGTCCAAATATTCTATTTGTAATGTTTTTTAGATATATTATCTGTCTTTTTCTCGTTTAAGAGATGCTGAACAAGTAGAGAATGTTAAAACAGGATTGCTTTTGTATGGTATATAACAAATCTTTTACTTTATTACATTCGTCTACCTGTCCAAATATATTATTTGTAATATTTCTTAGTTATATTTCTTGTCTTCTTCTTGTTTAAGGGATGCTGAACATGTAGAGAATGTTGAAAAAGGATTGTGTTTGTATGGTATTTAGCAAATATTTTACTTTATTACATTCGTCTACCTGTCCAAATATTCTATTTGTAATTTTTTTTAGATATATTATCTGTATTTTTCTCGTTTAAGAGATGCTGAACAAGTAGAGAATGTTAAAACAGGGTTGTGTTTGTATGGTATATAGCAAATATTTTACTTTATTACATTCGTCTACCTGTCCAAATATTCTATTTGTAATGTTTTTTAGATATATTATCTGTCTTCTTCTCGTTTAAGAGATGTAGAATAAGTAGAGAATGTTAAAACAGGATTGTGTTTGTATGGTATATAGCAAATCTTTTACTTTATTACATTCGTCTTCCTGTCCAAATATATTATTTGTAATATTTTTTAGATATAATATCTGTCTTCTTCTTGTTTAAGGGATGCTGAAGAAGTAGAGAATGGTAAAAAAGGATTGAGTTTGTATGGTATTTAGCAAATGTTTTACTTTATTACATTCGCCTACCTGTCCAAATATTCTATTTGTAATGTTTTTTAAGATATATTATCTGTCTTCTTCTCGTTTAATAGATGCTGAACAAGTAGAGAATGTTAAAACATAATTGTGTTTGTATGATATACAGCAAATCTTTTACTTTATTACATTCGTCTACCTGTCCAAATATTCTATTTGTAATGTTTTTTAGATATATTATCTGTCTTCTTCTCGTTTAAGAGATGCTGAACAAGTAGAGAATGTTAAAACAGGATTGTGTTTGTATGGTATATAGCAAATCTTTTACTTTATTACATTCGTCTACCTGTCCAAATATTCTATTTGTAATGTTTTTTAGATATATTATCTGTCTTCTTCTCGTTTAAGAGATGCTGAACAAGTAGAGAATGTTAAAACAGGATTGTGTTTGTATGGTATATAGCAAATCTTTTACTTTATTACATTCGTCTACCTGTCCAAATATTCTATTTCTAATGTGTTTTAGATATATTATCTGTCTTCTTCTCGTTTACGAGATGTTGAACAAGTAGAGAATGTTAAAACAGGATTGTTTTTGTATGGTATATAGCAAATCTTTTACTTCTTTACATTCGTCTAAGTGTCCAAATATATTATTTGTAATGTTTTTTAGATATATTATCTGTCTTCTTCTCGTTTACGGGTTGTTGAACAAGTAGAGAATGTTGAAACATAATTGTGTTTGTGTGGTATATAGCAAATATTTTACTTTATTACATTCGTCTACCTGTCCAAATATATTATTTGTAATGTTTTTTAGATATATTATCTGTCTTCTTCTCGTTTAAGGGATGCTGAAGAAGTAGAGAATGTTAAAAAAGGATTGTGTTTGTATGGTATATAGTAAATCTTTTACTTTATTACATTCGTCTACCTGTACAAATATATTATTTGTAATGTTTTTTATATATATTATCTGTCTTCTTCTCGTTTAAGAGATGCTGAACAAGTAGAGAATGTTAAAACAGGATTGTGTTTGTATGGTATATAGCAAATCTTTTACTTTTTTACATTCGTCTACCTGTCCAAATATTCTATATGTAATGTTTTTTAGATATATTATCTGTCTTCTTCTCCTTTAAGAGATGCTGAAAAAGTAGAGAATGTTAAGACAGGATTGTGTTTGTATGGTATATAGCAAATCTTTTAATTTATTACATTCGTCTACCTGTCCAAATATATTATTTGTAATGATTTTTAGATATATTATTTGTCTTCTTCTCGTTTACGGGATGCTGAACAAGTAGAGAATGTTGAAACATAATTGTGTTTGTATGGTATATAGCAAATATTTTACTTTATTACATTCGTCTACCTGTCCAAATATATTATTTGTAATGTTTTTTAGATATAATATCTGTCTTCTTCTTGTTCAAGGGATGCTGAACATGTAGAGAATGTTGAAAAAGGATTGTGTTTGTATGGTATTTAGCAAATATTTTACTTTATTACATTCGTCAACGTGTCCAAATATTCTATTTGTAATGTTTTTAGATATATTATCTGTCTTGTTCTCGTTTAAGAGATGCTGAACAAGTAGAGAATGTTAAAACAGGATTGTGTCTGTATGGTATACAGCAAATCTTTTACTATTTTACATTCGTCTACCTGTCCAAATATTCTATATGTAATGTTTTTTAGATATATTATCTGTCTTCTTCTCTTTTAAGAGATGCTGAAAAAGTAGAGAATATTAAAACAGGATTGTGTTTGTATGGTATATAGCAAATCTTTTAATTTATTACATTCGTCTACCTGTCCAAATATATTATTTGTAATGATTTTTAGATATATTATTTGTCTTCTTCTCGTTTACGGGATGCTGAACAAGGTGAGAATGTTGAAACATAATTGTGTTTGTATGGTATATAGCAAATATTTTACTTTATTACATTCGTCTACCTGTCCAAATATATTATTTGTAATGTTTTTTATATATATTATCTGTCTTCTTCTCGTTTAAGGGATGCTGAACAAGTAGAGAATGTTGAAACAGGATTGTGTTTGTATGGTATATAGCAAATCTTTTACTTTATTACATTCGTCTACCTGTCCAAATATTCTATTTGTAATGTTTTTTAGATATATTATCTGTCTTTTTCTCGTTTAAGAGATGCTGAACAAGTAGAGAATGTTAAAACAGGATTGCGTTTGTATGGTATATAACAAATCTTTTACTTTATTACATTCGTCTACCTGTCCAAATATATTATTTGTAATATTTCTTAGTTATATTTCTTGTCTTCTTCTTGTTTAAGGGATGCTGAACATGTAGAGAATGTTGAAAAAGGATTGTGTTTGTATGGTATTTAGCAAATATTTTACTTTATTACATTCGTCTACCTGTCCAAATATTCTATTTGTAATTTTTTTTAGATATATTATCTGTCTTTTTCTCGTTTAAGAGATGCTGAACAAGTAGAGAATGTTAAAACAGGGTTGTGTTTGTATGGTATATAGCAAATATTTTACTTTATTACATTCGTCTACCTGTCCAAATATTCTATTTGTAATGTTTTTTAGATATATTATCTGTCTTCTTCTCGTTTAAGAGATGTAGAAAAAGTAGAGAATGTTAAAACAGGATTGTGTTTGTATGGTATATAGCAAATCTTTTACTTTATTACATTCGTCTTCCTGTCCAAATACATTATTTGTAATATTTTTTAGATATAATATCTGTCTTCTTCTTGTATAAGGGATGCTGAAGAAGTAGAGAATGGTAAAAAAGGATTGAGTTTGTATGGTATTTAGCAAATGTTTTACTTTATTACATTCGCCTACCTGTCCAAATATTCTATTTGTAATGTTTTTTAAGATATATTATCTGTCTTCTTCTCGTTTAAGAGATGCTGAACAAGTAGAGAATGTTAAAACAGGATTGTGTTTGTATGATATACAGCAAATCTTTTACTTTATTACATTCGTCTACCTGTCCAAATATTCTATTTGTAATGTTTTTTAGATATATTATCTGTCTTCTTCTCGTTTAAGAGATGCTGAACAAGTAGAGAATGTTAAAACAGGATTGTGTTTGTATGGTATATAGCAAATCTTTTACTTTATTACATTCGTCTACCTGTCCAAATATTCTATTTGTAATGTGTTTTAGATATATTATCTGTCTTCTTCTCGTTTACGAGATGTTGAACAAGTAGAGAATGTTAAAACAGTATTGTGTTTGTATGGTATATAGCAAATCTTTTACTTCTTTACATTCGTCTAAGTGTCCAAATATATTATTTGTAATGTTTTTTAGATATATTATCTGTCTTCTTCTCGTTTACGGGTTGTTGAACAAGTAGAGAATGTTGAAACATAATTGTGTTTGTGTGGTATATAGCAAATATTTTACTTTATTACATTCGTCTACATGTCCAAATATATTATTTGTAATGTTTTTTAGATATATTATCTGTCTTCTTCTCGTTTAAGGGATGCTGAAGAAGAAGAGAATGTTAAAAAAGGATTGTGTTTGTATGGTATATAGTAAATCTTTTACTTTATTACATTCGTCTACCTGTACAAATATATTATTTGTAATTTTTTTTATATATATTATCTGTCTTCTTCTCGTTTACGGGATGCTGAACAAGTAGAGAATGTTGAAACAGGATTGTGTTTGTATGGTATATAGCAAATCTTTTACTTTATTACATTCGTCTACCTGTCCAAATATATTATTTGTAATGTTTTTTAGATATAATATCTGTCTTCTTCTTGTTTAAGGGATGCTGAACAAGTAGAGAATGTTAAAAAAGAATTCTGTTTGTATGGTATTTAGCAAATATTTTACTTTATTACATTCGTCTACCTGTCCAAATATTCTATTTGTAATGTTTTTAGATATATTATCAGTCTTCTTCTTGTTTAAGAGATGCTGAACAAGTAGAGAATGTTAAAACAGGATTGTGTTTGTATGGTATACAGCAAATCTTTTACTTTTTTACATTCGTCTACCTGTCCAAATATTCTATATGTAATGTTTTTTAGATATATTATCTGTCTTCTTCTCCTTTAAGAGATGCTGAAAAAGTAGAGAATGTTAAGACAGGATTGTGTTTGTATGGTATATAGCAAATCTTTTAATTTATTACATTCGTCTACCTGTCCAAATATATTATTTGTAATGATTTTTAGATATATTATTTGTCTTCTTCTCGTTTACGGGATGCTGAACAAGTAGAGAATGTTGAAACATAATTGTGTTTGTATGGTATATAGCAAATATTTTACTTTATTACATTCGTCTACCTGTCCAAATATATTATTTGTAATGTTTTTTAGATATAATATCTGTCTTCTTCTTGTTCAAGGGATGCTGAACATGTAGAGAATGTTGAAAAAGGATTGTGTTTGTATGGTATTTAGCAAATATTTTACTTTATTACATTCGTCTACCTGTCCAAATATATTATTTGTAATGTTTTTTATATATATTATCTGTCTTCTTCTCGTTTAAGGGATGCTGAACAAGTAGAGAATGTTGAAACAGGATTGTGTTTGTATGGTATATAGCAAATCTTTTACTTTATTACATTCGTCTACCTGTCCAAATATTCTATTTGTAATGTTTTTTAGATATATTATCTGTCTTTTTCTCGTTTAAGAGATGCTGAACAAGTAGAGAATGTTAAAACAGGATTGCGTTTGTATGGTATATAACAAATCTTTTACTTTATTACATTCGTCTACCTGTCCAAATATATTATTTGTAATATTTCTTAGTTATATTTCTTGTCTTCTTCTTGTTTAAGGGATGCTGAACATGTAGAGAATGTTGAAAAAGGATTGTGTTTGTATGGTATTTAGCAAATATTTTACTTTATTACATTCGTCTACCTGTCCAAATATTCTATTTGTAATTTTTTTTAGATATATTATCTGTCTTTTTCTCGTTTAAGAGATGCTGAACAAGTAGAGAATGTTAAAACAGGGTTGTGTTTGTATGGTATATAGCAAATATTTTACTTTATTACATTCGTCTGCCTGTCCAAATATTCTATTTGTAATGTTTTTTAGATATATTATCTGTCTTCTTCTCGTTTAAGAGATGTAGAACAAGTAGAGAATGTTAAAACAGGATTGTGTTTGTATGGTATATAGCAAATCTTTTACTTTATTACATTCGTCTTCCTGTCCAAATACATTATTTGTAATATTTTTTAGATATAATATCTGTCTTCTTCTTGTTTAAGGGATGCTGAAGAAGTAGAGAATGGTAAAAAAGGATTGAGTTTGTATGGTATTTAGCAAATGTTTTACTTTATTACATTCGCCTACCTGTCCAAATATTCTATTTGTAATGTTTTTTAAGATATATTATCTGTCTTCTTCTCGTTTAAGAGATGCTGAACAAGTAGAGAATGTTAAAACAGGGTTGTGTTTGTATGGTATATAGCAAATATTTTACTTTATTACATTCGTCTGCCTGTCCAAATATTCTATTTGTAATGTGTTTTAGATATATTATCTGTCTTCTTCTCGTTTACGAGATGTTGAACAAGTAGAGAATGTTAAAACAGGATTGTGTTTGTATGGTATATAGCAAATCTTTTACTTCTTTACATTCGTCTAAGTGTCCAAATATATTATTTGTAATGTTTTTTAGATATATTATCTGTCTTCTTCTCGTTTACGGGTTGTTGAACAAGTAGAGAATGTTGAAACATAATTGTGTTTGTGTGGTATATAGCAAATATTTTACTTTATTACATTCGTCTACATGTCCAAATATATTATTTGTAATGTTTTTTAGATATATTATCTGTCTTCTTCTCGTTTAAGGGATGCTGAAGAAGTAGAGAATGTTAAAAAAGGATTGTGTTTGTATGGTATATAGTAAATCTTTTACTTTATTACATTCGTCTACCTGTACAAATATATTATTTGTAATTTTTTTTATATATATTATCTGTCTTCTTCTCGTTTAAGAGATGCTGAAAAAGTAGAGAATGTTAAAACAGGATTGTGTTTGTATGGTATATAGCAAATCTTTTACTTTATTACATTCGTCTACCTGTCCAAATATTCTATTTGTAAAGTTTTTTAGATATATTATCTGTCTTCTTCTCGTTTACGAGATGCTGAACAAGTAGAGAATGTTAAAACAGGATTGTGTTTGTATGGTATACAGCAAATCTTTTACTTTATTACATTCGTCTACCTGTCCAAATATTCTATGTCTAATGTTCTTTAGATATAATATCTGTCTTCTTCTTGTTTAAGGGATGCTGAAGAAGTAGAGAATGTTAAACCAAGATTGTGTTTGTATGGTATATAGCAAATCTTTTAGTTTATTACATTCGTCTACCTGTCCAAATATTCTATTTGTAATGTTTTTTAGATATATTATCTGTCTTCTTCTCGTTTAAGAGATGCTGAACAAGTAGAGAATGTTAAAAACGGATTGTGTTTGTATGGTATATAGCAAATCTTTTACTTTATTACATACGTCTACCTGTCCAAATATTCTATTTGTAATGTTTTTTAGATATATTATCTGTCTTCTTCTCGTTTAAGAGATGCTGAACAAGTAGAGAATGTTAAAACAGGATTGTGTTTGTATGGTATATAACAAATCTTTTACTTTATTACATTCGTCTACCTGTCCAAATATATTATTTGTAATATTTTTTAGTTATATTTCTTGTCTTTTTCTTGTTAAGGAATGCTGAACATGTAGAGAATGTTGAAAAAGGATTGTGTTTGTATGGTATTTAGCAAATATTTTACTTTATTACATTCGTCTACCTGTCCAAATATTCTATTTGTAATGTTTTTTAGATATATTATCTGTCTTTTTCTCGTTTATGAGATGCTGAACCAGTAGAGAATGTTAAAACAGGATTGTGTTTGTATGGTATACAGCAAATCTTTTACTTTATTACATTCGTCTACCTGTCCAAATATTCTATTTGTAATGTTTTTTAGATATATTAACTGTCTTCTTCTTGTTTAAGAGATGCTGAACAAGTAGAGAATGTTAAAACAGGATTGTGTTTGTATGGTATATAGGAAATCTTTTGCTTTATTACATTAGTCTACCTGTCCAAATATTCTATTTGTAATGTTTTTTAGATATATTATGTGTCTTCTTCTCGTTTAAGAGATGCTGAACAAGTAGAGAATGTTAAAAAAGGATTGTGTTTGTATGGTATATAGCAAATCTTTTACTTTATTACATTCGTCTTCCAGTCCAAATATATTATTTGTAATATTTTTTAGATATAATATCTGTCTTCTTCTCGTTTAAGAGATGCTGAACAAGTAGAAAATGTTAAAACAGGATTGTGTTTGTATGGTATACAGCAAATCTTTTACTTTATTACATTCGTCTACCTGTCCCAATATTCTATTTGTAATGTTTTTTAGATATATTATCTGTCTTATTCTCGTTTACGACATGCTGAACAAGTAGAGAATGTTAAAACAGGATTGTGTTTGTATGGTATACAGCAAATCTTTTACTTTATTACATTCGTCTACCTGTCCCAATATTCTGTTTGTAATGTTTTTTAGATATATTATCTGTCTTATTCTCGTTTAAGGGATGCTGAAGAAGTAGAGAATGTTAAAAAAGGATTGTGTTTGTATGGTATATAGTAAATCTTTTACTTTATTACATTCGTCCACCTGTACAAATATATTATTTGTAATGTTTTTTATATATATTATCTGTCTTCTTCTCGTTTAAGAGATGCTGAAAAAGTAGAGAATGTTAAAACAGGATTGTGTTTGTATGGTATATAGCAAATCTTTTACTTTATTACATTCGTCTACCTGTCCAAATATTCTATTTGTCAAGTTTTTTAGATATATTATCTGTCTTCTTCTCGTTTACGAGATGCTGAACAAGTAGAGAATGTTAAAACAGGATTGTGTTTGTATGGTATACAGCAAATCTTTTACTTTATTACATTCGTCTACCTGTCCAAATATTCTATGTCTAATGTTCTTTAGATATAATATCTGTCTTCTTCTTGTTTAAGGGATGCTGAACAAGTAGAGAATGTTAAACCAAAATTGTGTTTGTATGGTATACAGCAAATCTTTTACTTTATTACATTCGTCTACCTGTCCCAATATTCTATTTGTAATGTTTTTTAGATATATTATCTGTCTTATTCTCGTTTAAGAGATGCTGAAAAAGTAGAGAATGTTAAAACAAGAATGTTTTTGTATGGTATATAGCAAATCTTTTACTTTATTACATTCGTCTATCTGTCCAATTATATTATTTGTAAAGTTTTTTAGATATATTATCTGTCTTCTTCTCGTTTACGGGATGCTGAACAAGTAGAGAGTGTTGAAACATAATTGTGTTTGTATGGTATATAGCAAATCTTTTACTTTATTACATTCGTCTACCTGCCCAAATATATTATTTGTAATGTTTTTTAGATATATTATATGTCTTCTTCTCGTTTACGGGATGCTGAACAAGTAGAGAATGTTGAATCATAATTGTGTTTGTATGGTATATAGCAAATCTTTTACTTTATTACATTCGTCTACCTTCCAAATATATTATTTGTAATGTTTTTTAGATATAATATCTATCTTCTTCTTGTTTAAGGGATGCTGAACAAGTAGAGAATTTTGAAAAAGGATTGTGTTTGTATGGTATATAGCAAATATTTTACTTTATTACATTCGTCTACCTGTCCAAATATATTATTTGTAATGTTTTTTTAGATATATTATCTCTCTTCTTCTCGTTTACGGGATGCTGAACAAGTAGAGAATGTTGAAACAGGATTGTGTTTGTATGGTATATAGCAAATCTTTTACTTTATTACATTCGTCTACCTGTCCAAATATATTATTTGTAATGTTTTTTAGATATAATATCTGTCTTCTTCTTGTTTAAGGGATGCTGAACAAGTAGAGAATGTTAAAAAAGAATTCTGTTTGTATGGTATTTAGCAAATATTTTACTTTATTACATTCGTCTACCTGTCCAAATATTCTATTTGTAATGTTTTTTAGATATATTATCTGTCTTTTTCTCGTTTAAGAGATGCTGAACAAGTAGAGAATGTTAAAACAGGATTGTGTTTGTATGGTATACAGCAAATCTTTTACTTTATTACATTCGTCTACCTTCCAAATATATTATTTGTAATGTTTTTTAGATATAATATCTGTCTTCTTCTTGTTTAAGGGATGCTGAACAAGTAAAGAATTTTGAAAAGGGATTGTGTTTGTATGGTATATAGCAAATATTTTACTTTATTACATTCGTCTACCTGTCCAAATATATTATTTTTAATGTTTTTTAGATATATTATCTGTCTACTTCTCGTTTACGGGATGCTGAACAAGTAGAGAATGTTGATACAGGATTGTGTTTGTATGGTATATAGTAAATCTTTTACTTTATTACATTCGTCTACCTGTACAAATATATTATTTGTAATGTTTTTTATATATATTATCTGTCTTCTTCTCGTTTAAGAGATGCTGAAGAAGTAGAGAATGTTAAAAAAGGATTGTGTTTGTATGGTATATAGCAAATCTTTTACTTTATTACATTCGTCTACCTGTCCAAATATATTATTTGTAATGTTTTTTAGATATAATATCTGTCTTCTTCTTGTTTAAGGGATGCTGAACAAGTAGAGAATGTTGAAAAATGAATGTTTTTGTATGGTATATAGCAAAACTTTTACTTTATTACATTAGGTAATGTTTTTTAGATATTTTATCTGTCTTCTTCTTGTTTAAGGGATGTTGAACAAGTAGAGCATGTTAAAACAGAATTGTTTTTGTATGGTGTATAGGGAATCTTTTACTTCATTACATTCATATATCTGTCCACATATATTATTTGTAATGTTTTTTAGATATGTTATCTGTCTTCTTCTTGTTTAAGGGATGCGGAACAAGTAGAGATTGTTAAAACAGGATTGTGTTTGTATGGTGTATAGGGAATCTTTTACTTCATTACATTCATATATCTGTCCACATATATTATTTGTAATGTTTTTTAGATATAATATCTGTCTTCTTCTTGTTTAAGGGATGCTGAACAAGTAGAGATTGTTAAAACAGGATTGTGTTTGTATGGTGTATAGGGAATCTTTTACTTCATTACATTCATATATCTGTCCACATATATTATTTGTAATGTTTTTTAGATATAATATCTGTCTTCTTCTTGTTTAAGGGATGCTGAACAAGTAGAGAATGTTGAAAAATGAATGTTTTTGTATGGTATATAGCAAAACCTTTACTTTATTACATTAGGTAATGTTTTTTAGATATATTATCTGTCTACTTCTCGTTTACGGGATGCTGAACAAGTAGAGAATGTTGATACAGGATTGTGTTTGTATGGTATATAGTAAATCTTTTACTTTATTACATTCGTCTACCTGTACAAATATATTATTTGTAATGTTTTTTATATATATTATCTGTCTTCTTCTCGTTTAAGAGATGCTGAAGAAGTAGAGAATGTTAAAAAAGGATTGTGTTTGTATGGTATATAGCAAATCTTTTACTTTATTACATTCGTCTACCTGTCCAAATATATTATTTGTAATGTTTTTTAGATATAATATCTGTCTTCTTCTTGTTTAAGGGATGCTGAACAAGTAGAGAATGTTGAAAAATGAATGTTTTTGTATGGTATATAGCAAAACTTTTACTTTATTACATTAGGTAATGTTTTTTAGATATTTTATCTGTCTTCTTCTTGTTTAAGGGATGTTGAACAAGTAGAGCATGTTAAAACAGAATTGTTTTTGTATGGTGTATAGGGAATCTTTTACTTCATTACATTCATATATCTGTCCACATATATTATTTGTAATGTTTTTTAGATATGTTATCTGTCTTCTTCTTGTTTAAGGGATGCGGAACAAGTAGAGATTGTTAAAACAGGATTGTGTTTGTATGGTGTATAGGGAATCTTTTACTTCATTACATTCATATATCTGTCCACATATATTATTTGTAATGTTTTTTAGATATAATATCTGTCTTCTTCTTGTTTAAGGGATGCTGAACAAGTAGAGAATGTTGAAAAATGAATGTTTTTGTATGGTATATAGCAAAACCTTTACTTTATTACATTAGGTAATGTTTTTTAGATATTTTATCTGTCTTCTTCTTGTTTAAGGGATGTTGAACAAGTAGAGCATGTTAAAACAGAATTGTTTTTGTATGGTGTATAGGGAATCTTTTACTTCATTACATTCATATATCTGTCCACATATATTATTTGTAATGTTTTTTAGATATGTTATCTGTCTTCTTCTTGTTTAAGGGATGCGGAACAAGTAGAGATTGTTAAAACAGGATTGTGTTTGTATGGTGTATAGGGTATCTTTTACTTCATTACATTCATATATCTGTCCACATATATTATTTGTAATGTTTTTTAGATATAATATCTGTCTTCTTCTTGTTTAAGGGATGCTGAACAAGTAGAGAATGTTGAAAAATGAATGTTTTTGTATGGTATATAGCAAAACCTTTACTTTATTACATTAGGTAATGTTTTTTAGATATTTTATCTGTCTTCTTCTTGTTTAAGGGATGTTGAACAAGTAGAGCATGTTAAAACAGAATTGTTTTTGTATGGTGTATAGGGAATCTTTTACTTCATTACATTCATATATCTGTCCACATATATTATTTGTAATGTTTTTTAGATATGTTATCTGTCTTCTTCTTGTTTAAGGGATGCGGAACAAGTAGAGATTGTTAAAACAGGATTGTGTTTGTATGGTGTATAGGGAATCTTTTACTTCATTACATTCATATATCTGTCCTCATATATTATTTGTAATGTTTTTTAGATATAATATCTGTCTTCTTCTTGTTTAAGGGATGCTGAACAAGTAGAGATTGTTAAAACAGGATTGTGTTTGTATGGTGTATAGGGAATCTTTTACTTCATTACATTCATATATCTGTCCACATATATTATTTGTAATGTTTTTTAGATATAATATCTGTCTTCTTCTTGTTTAAGGGATGCGGAACAAGTAGAGATTGTTAAAACAGGACTGTGTTTGTATGGTGTATAGGGAATCTTTTACTTCATTACATTCATATATCTGTCCACATATATTATTTGTAATGTTTTTTAGATATAATATCTGTCTTCTTCTTGTTTAAGGGATGCTGAACAAGTAGAGAATGTTGAAAAATGAATGTTTTTGTATGGTATATAGCAAAACTTTTACTTTATTACATTAGGTAATGTTTTTTAGATATTTTATCTGTATTCTTCTTGTTTAAGGGATGTTGAACAAGTAGAGCATGTTAAAACAGAATTGTTTTTGTATGGTGTATAGGGAATCTTTTACTTCATTACATTCATATATCTGTCCACATATATTATTTGTAATGTTTTTTAGATATGTTATCTGTCCTCTTCTTGTTTAAGGGATGCGGAACAAGTAGAGATTGTTAAAACAGGATTGTGTTTGTATGGTGTATAGGGTATCTTTTACTTCATTACATTCATATATCTGTCCACATATATTATTTGTAATGTTTTTTAGATATGTTATCTGTCCTCTTCTTGTTTAAGGGATGCGGAACAAGTAGAGATTGTTAAAACAGGATTGTGTTTGTATGGTATATAGCAAACCTTTTACTTCAATACATTCGTCCATCTCTAGACCGGAAACATGTGATTGCTGTTTTTACTAAGCCTCTTAATAGCATTCGCTCGTGAACACTCAATCATAGACAATTTCGAGATTCCCTCCACTCATTTCAATCTGAATATTCTGATGTAGGCCTACTTCATTTTGAACGAGTTCAGGATCTAAAAGACGGAATAATCTCTTTCATGGAAAGTCGGGTGTGAACATTAGAAAGATATTGTATTGCTTTTAGACATTTTATTTTTTACAGATCTTCTCAGAGATACCAACAAAGTGAACCTCTAACTCTAGCAAAGTTGTTTCCAGGGAAGAAAGCAATGAATCTATGATTTGCGATCATGTCAGTGGTTTTCAAATTCAGGTAATTATATTTTCCAAACATTAGTCATGAAAGACTTTACTCTTTTTCCAAGATTAAAAACTATTGCAGATAGGGTCAAACCTAAGAGCAATGGTAAACGCATGAAATATCTTCAGTTTGAACGACGATTCCAAGACTTCAAAGGTATCGAACGGGACTTGGACTCTTTTACCATACCATGTAATGCGGATTATGTACAGGCTAAGTCAAACCAGAATTTTAGCTCGAATTAATTGAGATCCAGTTTAACACCTAATTGAATTTCCCAACGTTTCTAAAATTTAGATCTACAAAGCCCCGTCAAAATCAAGTTTCACAAACTTGAAGTTTCATACTCAGAAGGTAATTGCAATGTTTCCATTTTCCTACATCGGTGAACAGGTGTTTTCTACTATGAAGCTTCACAGACAAAGCGTTATTCTGACTGACCACAATTTAGCTTCACTACAGCCAATCAACTCATTCCAGTTTCTACCAGATTATAAACTTTTCGAAGCTCAGTTACAACTTCATCGGTCACATTCGCCTTCATACGCTTCCAGAGAATAAATAATAAATTCTTGTAATTTTTTTCAAGTAGTTTACCATTGTAGTTTAAAAGTTGTTCGGTAAAAATTCAAAATAAAGTTTATCACTTATAAAAAATTTTTTTGTTTAATTTTGATTTCGGCCCGCCTACATAATATTTTATTTTATCTGGCCCTCCCCTTAAAACCTTTTGCCCATCACTGCTATAGATCAATACGTTTACTTTAGGACTTTCATCTATATCTCTTCTTAACTTTATCGTAAGCACTTTTTTAAATATTAACAGCTTCATTTCAGTATCAGCGGATGCTGAACATGTAGGCCTAAAGCATGTTAATGAAAGATCGATTTTGTGTGGTTATAGAGCAATAAAATTTCTTTATGATATAAGTCGATCCATGCTCTTAAATTTTTATTAGCACCTGTTTAAATATTACCTATTTCATTTTACGATCAAAGAATTCCGAAAAGTTGAGAATGTTGATTTTAAATATGTTGGCTTTGTATAAAAAAAATTTCAAAGTGTAATTTGAGATACACGCAATCATGAAAACATTTTTATATACACGGATTTTTATATAACATTTCTATTGTCATTTTTTTAAATCCCATTTAAAAGTGTTAAGCAACATTTTTTTTAACTTTTAAGGTAATTACAACTAACCAAAATAAATATTACATCCATACATATACATTTTTGTGTGATGTACACTCCCGGAGAAAAAAGTAAACTTGTTTATATTCTCCTACAAATTTCAAAGAGGAATTTAATATAGCCTACTTAGGTATTCCTTTAAACGCATTTGTTAACATTAAAAGGTATAGGAATATTGACTACAAATATATTTTTTTATTACTAAAATGATGCTGTACAAACGATTAATATGACTTGTAGGGATATTCATGCAACAGCGACATGGTTCCAACAAACATGGGTTTCTTTGAAAAATGGTTTGAAGACCACATATAAACAACTAAAATGATTCATGGCAACTTGACGCACCTAAAATCAGGCCACCTGTACTAAGACCTCCCTGAAGTCTAATTAAAAACCCCCACTGTTACGAATGTTGACTAAAAGTGTCCTTTATTTGAACTACAATTATTTACTGTCACTGGTTCACAGCTGAACAACTAACTAGATAGACGATAAGGTTCTGAAGTAGTCAACCAAGACGTAACCTCTGCTCTTTAATTATAGCATAACCTGATCTGTGTGAAACAGGAGCATAACAAACAAAAAGTGATAAATTATTATTTTAAAAAAAATATCTTTAGCTATCAATCACTCACATAGCATAATGTGTTCAGAAAATGTGGTTTGAGAAAGGTTTTATTCCTATGGAAATATTTGAACCTAAATTAATAGGCCTAAATATTATTAGCATACTCTTAAAATATGGATAGCCTATATTCTTTTTCTTATCTAATTTACCACAAAATATCCCTACCAAATTTAAATTTCAGTCAAAACTTTCAAAGAATTTATGAATTGATACAGAAAATATTGAATACGTTTTACATTTCACATTTTAAATAGTTTTTTTAAAAATATTTGTTGATTCCATCTTCACGTGAGCTACTAGTTATCACTAGTAGTTATCAGTTACGGTCTGAGTTGAAAATGGGACATATCTCCCGAAACGGCCGTCCTCAACAAACAAAGTAAGTGAGGTTGCCTACTATAGGCAAGTTTATAAACACTTTTTTTAAAATTTTTTAAAAATAGTTTTTCATTTTTGTACTGTATGTATTGTATAAATGCTAGTTGGCACTAGAGCTTCATAATTTCTAAATTCTCGTTTTATAAATCACTTATCTTATTTTAAGCAGGCGCATATCCAAGGGGGGGGGCGATGGGGCGATCCCCCCCCCCAACCCTCAAGAACTTTGGGTTAAAAATCGACAATATATTATTAAATTAGGACTTTCTATTAAATTAAACTTTTACTTAAGTTAATTCGTCTTTTATTGTAAATAAAAAATACAATTTTAATTTTTAATTTGAAAATGTGACACGTTCCCTCGGCATACCCTCGTAAACGTCTAAACGTTTTAACAACAGATAGCGCTAGTGAAGCTTAGTCTCGAACATATGATTTTCAATACGCAATTTTGCAAGCGTAATATTCGCAGTTGAGTCCGGAATTGTTCGTGTTGGAAGAATAACTACTTATATTAATTAATAAACCATTTTTATAATAATAGCTTATTATGAAATTAATAATATTCTGTAGCCATAAGTATTATCGAAACTGGAATAATTATTTATTAAAAAGTCTAATTTGCTACGAATCTTTATCACGTTACCGATTTCTAACGCAAGCGTAGAAAGAACTTTTTCTGTTCTATGTTTTTGCATACAATCACGCGCGCGCACACACACACACACACATATTATATATATAGGCCTATATATATATATATATATATATATATATATATATATATATATATATATATATAATGCATCGATCGCCCCCCCCCCAAAGCAAGTCGCTGGATACGCGCCTGTTACGTCTCATCCTTTAAATGTATTTTATTGATATTAGGCATAAACCGTGTATTCCACTGTGTACTGTCCGTGACTACGTTTTCATTCCGATGGAAGGAATAGTGGAACTGTATGTAAAATTTTCCCAATTTCAATTAACGTATCTTGTAACAACTGTAACTTGTAAAATTACAGTAGGCCTACGAGACTGCGTCCCTGATTTCAAAATCAATATTCAAAAGTTCAGTATTTGAATGTATTTAATGTCGTAATAGATAGGCTAAGCTAGTAAAAAAAATATGTTTAATTTTAACAATGCACTTGTAAACTATGTTTAAGTAAACATTAAACATGTCATTTAAGAAGACCTGTGTGTTTTATTCTTTTAAGAATTTGTCGGTTCATCACCAATTTTTACCTACAGTTTAATAGACTACGTATTTAATTTTAATCAGGGTAGCTTTAATTTCCGTTTTCAACATCCAAAGAAAATATATTTCATTGATGTAGACTAATAGTATGATCCAAAATCACAATTAACAACAATAACTAGGATATAGCCTACTAGGTAAATTATAAATTAAACATCTCATGTAGCTTACATAGTAATAACAGTCAAATATTAGTATAGCCGTATAGAAAATCTATCAGTAGGCCTAAGATAAGCAAAAAAGAGCCAAAGGATTGCTGCTATTCTCACTCCTGGAAGATTACGAAATAGCAGACGTATGAAAAACTCTAAAAAGTATGAGAGATTACATACAACCTAACATCCTGACAAAAAAAAATAGGAATGAAAGCCTTCTAACCGTAAGACTGCTTGACTGAAAATATTTCCTCAATATTTGCTTAAGCAAAACTATTGCTTAGTTTTTTAAAGCAAGGTCAAGTTAGGATCTTTGAAAATGGACTTGCTGCGCATGTATTTTTTAAACCATGAAGGTCAAATAATGTATGCAATTATTTCTACACAATTACGTTAGACGTAACACAATTAACTATCTTTGCTACCATTGTCAGTTGACGTCCGAAGAGCAAAATTAATTGTAGGCCTACTGAATACTAACTTTGGCCTACATTTCTTTCAGACTACGTAATTACTTTAAACATGTGGCATTGGAGTGTTTACAAAAGGGTGCTTACGAAGAAACGTGTAAGAAAAGCGAAATATTTTTAGTGTAGACTTAACCCTCTCAGTGTTATGCAACGATAGCCTGTAAACTATAGACCTACAGTAGCTTCACTGCGTTTTTGCTGAAAAGCTTACTGAGCGATAGTCTATATCGTTGTGTTTGCTGAAAAGTTTTATTATTTCGTATTTTTTCGTTACTTATTTCTCATACTGATAATTTTTAACGTAGGCTATAGGCTATAGGCCTAGTCATTCTAGAGGGAGTAGGTTTATAACAATTTCATAGAGAATAGACTACATAACAATTCCAGAGAAACTACATGACCATTCCAAAATACGTAAGCTGTAGGCTATAACTATTCTATAGTATGCAGAATGTAGGCTTAGGCTGTATTCTAGAGGGAATTCTAAAGAGGGTAGTTTTTTATAAGCATTCTTTAGGGAGAAGGCTATTTACCCCTAACCTTCCAGAGGCTTATACTATATAAATATTCCAGAAGGGTAGGACCTACTCTGTATAAACATTTAGAGGTCAGAGGCTATACAGCCATTGTAAAGAGTTTAGGCTGCATAACCATCCAAGAGAAGATAGCGTAGAGTAATTCTGGAGGGCTTAAGCTGTAAGCTTATAACCATTCTAGAGAGAGTGGGCTGAAAACCCATACTATAGGGCGTCAGCTGTAGCCTATATCCATTATATAAGACGTAGACTATATAATCATTCAGTTGTTACTTGCCCACTCTATCCAGTTAGTGAACTTAAATCTTTTGGTTCAACGTACTCAAGGAATTTCTTTCTCTCTTTTTTGCAATAATTTATGATTATTTTGTGTGCTAATTAGGCCTATACTTACTTACTTTACTCTATTCAACACCCGTACATAGTTCTTCAACCATTCGCTGACGATCCTCCCAGTATCGATTTACATCTTCATCCACGACTTATGATTGTCTTGTAGGCAGTGGATGGTACGGTACCTCCAGGATAGCTTCCAGTTATGTAGCGATAAGTCTTTTGACGAGATTAATAGGTTTCTGGCTCTTTTCGGGTCTTTCTGTAATGTGCATGCTGTATGATAGCTTGGAATCATGCTTAATGCCCAGACTCTTGGATAGTTTTATGCTAATTCTACCTTTTTTCTAACTTTCGAGTTATTCTTCTTTATTTAATTGAAATTTTAAAATAATATTTTCAAATTAAAGCCGTAGGCTACTCCTACAGTTTCTCTCAGTAACTAGTACAATTTCACTCAGAGGTGTGTCAGAAAAGATATTTTACCCCATAGGTATCTGTGGGAAATATACACTTTTATCTGTTTCTCACAATCTTTTGAGCACACAAACAGAAAAAAGTAAATCACCTTATTATTTGTAAAACGCCAAGACTAAAGTGTAGATGTAACGATATTATGCATGCAAATATTAGGCCTATGTTATGATTTACTTAAATAATCTGGCACAATAAATAATAATGTCCCTAACTTGGCAGAATAAATGCCTCCAAGCGTAAGTTAATCCCACTCTAGAGATTTAAAAATTGCTTTGAATCATGCCAAAGATCAGAAATTGTAATTATAATGCAATATTAGGTTTGAGGTTATTAGCCTGATCAACAAGTCAGTAAACAATAGTTCATTTATGTAGCCAAATAAAACGAGTAGGCCTCTATTTTGGTTACATCCTATTGTAACCAAATCCCGGAAAATTCAACAACTGGACTTGAAACTTTACCGGGAAAATCGTTCATGAAATAAACCTCTGCATTCATACGGTAAAAAGGTGAGCTTTTTTTAGAACGATCTGGCAACATTGTCGGAATAAGGCAACGCAATATTTTAGATGCTGTAACACAATAGAACGAGCTCTTTATACAAATGGCCCATTTGTTGAAGACCGTGTATGGCGTCAAAAAACAGATTTCTACATTCTTCCAAACAAACACACAACAAGAACAAATATTTACTCAAAATGTCGAGACAGTTTTATAAACCAAAACAGCACTTTGTTACACCATGTACAGTTGTGTTTGTTCCACTAGGCTAAAAGTTTCCGGATTTTTCATCAAAAATAACTATCCTACGAAATGACTACTTGTATGATGAAAATATTATTGTGAATTTTAATATTTTGTGTGATTCAAGAAAGATATGTATCAAAGCTAGCCAAGAGAGTTTTTAATTACGGAAACCTAAATAGGCTATATCGTTATTCTATCTCCGATTTAAACCGAAATCTAACGAAATTAACGACGTCTTGATGCAAACCTTTCTGTTGTCTTTTTTTTTTTTAATCGAGAGTCGAATATAAATTTTTTTCACTTTCTAGCTTTACTTTTTAAATTTTATTTCACCTCTTTTTCCTGATATGGCAAACAAACACTCCATTTCAAACCATATTCTTTTAAGCTGATTATGACCCTTTTCTATTCACTCCATTTTTGACTTAACCTAGTTGAGAATAGATCTTCAGATGTCAGACCCTGCATTTGAACATTATATTTCCTCATTCTATATACCACAGTATCATTAAATCCATACCTTTGTCCTACCTAAAACTGTCCATGACCTAGATAGTGAATGTGTGGAAGTGTTTTCTCTCTCTCTCTCTCTCTCTCTCTCTCTCGCTCTCTCTCTCTTTCTCTCTCTCTCTCTCTCTCTCTCTCTCCAAAGTACCGCATACCTTTATCAGTTAAAATCACTCCAGAAAGTCAAAGTTTTGTAAAATATTTGTCATTAGTAAAACATTCAAACAAAAAGAGTTCGTTGCAGTGATAGTTTCTGACTGTCTGAACCGACAAGCCGGTATCTGTAGCAGGGGAGAAAGGGATGGGTGAGTTAATACTCCCCTACCTGCGCTTCTGTCTAACCAGCGCAATCTGTGGTTGTACTTCAAGTAAGCTGCCTTACACTCGTTTTGCGACAGGCGTTATGAGAAAATCAAGAGAAAAGCATTTTGGATATCTACTATAAAGGTCTATAGCCTATCTTCGGCGGGTATACTACGACACTTCTGCCACATCGTTAGATAAGATCCACATTATCTGGAAAAAATAGTTTAAAGATACTCAGAAGCCATAGTCAAGGGAGAACTGTAGGCCTACTCTTGAGTAATCTAAACTCAACTAGGACTATAGCAGACGGAAGATAATCTTGCAGCATGGCGGAAAAAGTTAAGGAACTCAAATGAAAATAGCATCATGACTTGTTAGCCGTGAGAAAACGACAGTAGAATGATAGTCCTATAGCCTATATTGTTTGACTTTGTATCAACTGGTAATGTTGAGCTGAATTTTTTGAAACTATGTTCGCCATGTTAGTTTCAAACACATGGTTTTGAAAGTTATAGCTTTAAAGATGGAAACTATTTTCAAAGAAGATATCCTCCATTAAAATGATTTTCATAAAATAATTTAAATACCACAATTGTAAGACAAATAGCTAATGGAAAATAAAATTAATTTAACATTATATTTTTTTACTAAAGTTTTGTAACATTAAACTATAGGGCCTATTTCATAAAGTCCTGTTGTGTAATTTGTTTTAAATAATCCTTATAACCAATATAATTAGAAGTATAATTTATTAAGTAATTTCTAACACCGTTTATTTAAAAGAGAGGCTATTATTTTCAAAGGACTTTCAAATACAATTAACCTAATATTAAGTCTCTTGATGGTTGAGTGTTACATTAACGAGCATTTTAATATCGAAACATGCTGGGAATTGAGTGCAATTTTAAAATTTTTGGTTAAGCGATACTTAAAAATATGCCTCAATGTTAAAAATGTAATTTCGTTAAAAAAAATTTATGGAGCGAAATTTCAACTGTCTTATTAATTGGTTGCAATCAATTACTACTGTTTGTTAAAAGAATCATAGCGTACGCCAGCTGGAGGGTAAGTTTCGCCTTTGATTGTTTCAACAATCCAAGTGCTTTGTGCAGAGCTCGCACGTGATTGGCCGAACGAACAACGGTCGCCTGGGTGACGTCCTTCCCGCCGAGCCAATCAGTGTTCACGTGATTGAAACGGGGGCGAGAGAGGGAATTTGATACAAAAATCTCGTTGGGCGGAGCCAGTCATCGCCCGACTCTCGGGTAAGAAAGTTTCTGTGAGTTTTGTGCGGTGAGTTGGTTAGCTGTGCTGTTTTAGAGATATGCGCATCTTAAATATTTACACATTTCTTAGTATTTAACGGTATGTAGACACTTTACTTAAATCATTTCTTTATTTAACTTGCTAAATATTAGAATAGACACTTATTTAAAGTTCATTTTTTTAATGTTTAGTTCATAAATCCGTTTAAGTTATCAGTCATTATTGTCTTACTTTCAAAGTCATTTTCAAGTCATTTTTACTTTTACTTTCCCCTAAGTTGCTATATGATCAAAAATGCCTAACCATTAAACCTACAATAGTAGCAAATGTTAGTTTGCAATCAGTGATTTGGAGATTATGGTCGCTCAGTAACAAAAAAAATCTTTGAAATAAAACCTCGCCCGTGTTTTTAGATGGTTTAACTTCTGAGAAAAGTCTTGGTTTTTTTTGAATCCGCAGTGTTTCTAAGTGGATTTCTAAGTCTGATTTTAAAAAATATAGCCTATAACCTATAAAAATATATTGGTTATATAGCTAAAGCGCTTTATTGTGTAAATTGTTTCAGACACTGATTTTGTATCGTTAAAACATTAACTACTACTGAAATATAGGGCCTAACTGATCCTTATTGCCTCTAAGAACTGTTAAAAGAAGAAAACTTCCAAACAATTTAAACGTAGCCTAATATTTAACAAGCATCAGTCAAGTTGCTTTTTAATGTAACCGTGGACCCATTAATAAAACAGACCTAAAATAAACTAACATAGTAGACTATAGGTCTACTTATATTTTAAAATTGTAGGCCCTATTCGTTAACATTGTACTAATTGTTGGTGTCTATGCTGTTTATTTTTAACGCAGGGGTTTAATGAAATATTGGGTATTAATAGGCTTTCTTGAAGTGTAGTGATTTTTGGGAACTAGGTAGTTATTCTTTTCATTAAACATAGACGTAAACATAGAGTATGCTATCAAATTATTTTAATTTGTACACTTTTATACCAGCTCGTTCACAGCCAGGCACGGACATTTTAACTAGACTACATGAAACCTATTTCTAGTCACACATAGAGTCAATTTTTCTTCCGTAATTCGACTCTCACTGATTTTTTTTATCTACAAAGGGACAGACTTGAATCCCCATTCTGAAAGCTAGTTTGCTTCTACTGTTCCTATCACGTTTTGCCTAGCCAATAACTAAATAGGAATATTTACAAAGACATTTTA
Organism: Prosapia bicincta; assembly: GCA_036971475.1. Lineage (NCBI taxonomy): Eukaryota > Metazoa > Arthropoda > Insecta > Hemiptera > Cercopidae > Prosapia > Prosapia bicincta. Next base: position 317,833,499 of record JBAIZL010000002.1, on the reverse strand, counting down.
TTTTCTATTATAAATTATAATTATGTCCACTACTTATTATCCATATCATAACTGACATTTTTTACTTAAGATCTAACTACACAGTTTAAAGTAGAAAAGGTCTTCAGGGTTATGCTGTAATATCATTTTTCATACAGTTTATAACTGCAATTTATTTTATACCTCTGATTATTTATAATTTTAAATATTTTACCAACATAATTTTAACTTTTACCTTACTAAATAAATTTTAGTATGCCTAAATCGTTTTCCCTGTAATTTTAAATGTAGAGATTAATTTGTAATACAATTAGGACAAGAAAGGCCTTCAGATAAAGACAATAACTCTCTGACTTTTAATAATAAACTAATAGATAAATTCATATTAGTTATACACAAATTAATTTCGTTTGAAATTTAGGCCTTCATATTAACGACTTATCGAGCATAGCTTATCTTAATAACACAAATGTCTTAGACACTGATGATCTTCAGTGTGATCAAAAATGTTATAGGCCCTATCAGTACGTTTTTCAAAAATTTACCTAGATTAAATACTAGATAGTTAATTTCTTGAGTTTAAACTTTAAGACATCGCCGATTGTCGTGGGCAATATAATCAACAAGATTAACTATTACAGAAATTTTTAAGCTTAGATCTACGACTAATTATTTGCAATTTTTGGATGCTTAAAAATCTCTCTCAGCCTACATGACAGAAGTTATAATTAGTAATAGGCTATACACCAAAAGTTTTTAAAATAAATTACTACTTAGGTAATATAATTATTTTAGTTGCTTATCATTAAATAAACACAGTTAATTTTAATTTAAATCATGTAACATGACCTAACCTTTAAAACAGCTGTTCTTCCACACAACCTATAGGCCTAACATAAAATCAGCTGTTTTATAAAGTCATAACCTATGTTATCACTTATTTTTAGCCAAATTAGATGAAATAACTAGACTATATTTCATACCTTGTTCCTTTAGTGAAACGTTTATCTCCCACAGAAAACTTAAATTAATATTAATAATTACAACTAATTAATTAATTTAATATAATAATTGAAGTAATATTTGAAAAACTGTATTACAATCAAGTTTATAAATACATTAAATAAATGTACTTGTTTGTACTTGTACTTGTAAATGAACTTGTTTGGATGAATAAATTGTATTTTATTAACGATTGATAGTTTGAACAAGATTTAATAGGAGAGCGTGAACTTTTGGAAAGCGCTGAAACATTTGTTCTTATCAGCTGTTTTAATGGTAGATGAGTTGTTGATCCCATTTTCACCACTTTTCAAAACATTTTGAAAACTACTTTTTATAAAGGTTTTTTAAATAATTTTTAAAATGGTGTCAAATTATTTTTTTTTTATAAATTATTTCTCTACGTAGGGTATGACTGTTACGTTGGTCATTCTTTATCACTCCTCTCAAAACCAAGACTTGAATCGTTTATACGACAAATAGCTCATTAGGAGGAAATTTAACTCTATTTGTGTTTTCGCATTTAAAAATGAGGTGACTTATTGCATGCTTCAAAAATTACAAGGGTCTTTGGATCCCTGATTCAACTGAAAGCTAATCTTACATTAGGCTACCAACAAATGTATAATTAAAGAACAATGTCGCAAATTATGTAGATATGAATCAATAATTTTGTTTAAATCAAATCATTAGAAATATACGTGTGACAAATACGTACTTATAAATAAAGTTCTATAAAAAAAACTTTCCCCTGAGGGTTTTTATCGAACGTATCCTTATTATTTAATCATTTGTATAAAACTTGTCTACACACAAAAATAGTAAACTCAGTATCATTAGATTTAACCAACTAAATATAGTGCCAATAGTCAAATAAGAATAAACCTTCATACAGCGAATATTTAGATCTATCGAAAACTTAAGTCTAGGAATAATTTCCGGTTTGGTTGGAAGTAGCTGAGTAAACGTAAGTTACACATCCTCCCTTAGACCGTGGGACAGTAGAGCCAAGACATATTCACACGGACATTCACACAAGTGTTTCGTTCCTTTTTTACTAAATAATGTTTTTATATTTTGTAGAATAATATCAATTTTGTACCTATTATAGTCTGTGTGTTTTCTTATATTTTATAATAGTCCTACCAAAGGCATTCGCAATCCAAGCCTAGTTACTTTAATTTTGCAATTAACAAAGTATTAGCAATAAGATCTTGCAAATAATAACATTAAATTTTATTATCGAAATGATTTAAACATTGTAGGCCTACTATGTGACAACATTTAACTTTCATTTCGATTTTTCTTGAAAGTATTTTCATTTTTATTACTAGTCTACTTTACGTAGGCTATGCATAAATTATTATCAGGAATGCTTGTTTTGCGTTTTAGAAGTAGTCTGATATTGAAATGTCTAAAATATTTCATTAGGTCATCTTTATATTAGATTTACGTCTGGCTTACATATTTTGGATAGGCAATTTAAGGCCACTCCTGCAGACATATACGTATTTCTACCTGAAAGTCTAATTATTCTAATCTAATTAGTTTATTTAGATTTATTTAGATTAATCTAAATTAGATTAGATTAGTCTAATCTGTTCATAGAGTTAATAAATACATAATACAACTGAGATGCTCAATATCATTGACCTACGGTATATAAAAATATAACCTACTTAGTCAAAGGTTTTAGTTATCTGGCCACTTCGAAATAATCGGACTAGGTAGGCTGTCTATCTATTGGGCATTTTTACGCTACAGATTGGTCTTGCAATATTCACCTACTCCAGGATTTCAGTAAAATCGAAAAAGACTGAAAGTCGATATTACAGCAATTTACAAGTGTCTCGTATTAAACAATATCAAGAGCACAGTGGTACAATATATTACAATAAAAATATTGAAAAGAACCCCAATACCACAAAAATAATCAAAAATAACAAATAAAACAAGTTACTTAAGATTAAACACTTATGTACATTTCGATGACCATGTCATCATCATCAGAGGGTCTTGTTACAAAATACAATCTAGCACACAAGAAGTTACAGACTAGAATGATCTATCATTTATGGTAGGATGTTTATGGATCAGGATTAGGCCTATCACAATGGTTTTATTTTTATCGAACCGCACGGTAAAACGGTTCGATTTATATCGAACTTTGAAAGTAAAATGTTTTCCTGGGTAGCAAATTAGCGCACACTATAAAAATGCTAAAACTACGGTTTAGTGAGTTTTTAAGGATTTTACAAAGAGCTAGGTAGAAATTAAAGTTAGATCATACCCAACTATAGGGTAATTGAACGCAGTTAAATGTCACTGGTCAGCTTCACTCTTTTTTAAAACGAATGCCCCTTTTAAAAGTATATTTCGAAATATTTTCTTGTTTCGACAAGAGACTAAACTATTTACATCTCTTGTCGAATGTCCACTTGGAGTGACCTAGATATTGTTTATGCATGTCTCAAGGTTTAATTCTCTCGGTAATGAAGAATTGTCTATTTCAGGGAAAAAAACCTTTGAGTGCGAAAATATTCCTAAAAAAGCGCGAAAACATCTTAATTTTTAAACAAGCTAAAAATATCACCATTAACTTACATATTCTTAAAGGCAATCTCTGAAGAATATAACATTGTAACAAAATGAATACTATTTGTATGCATTACGTTACATTATTTGTGTACATACTATTTTGATAATTTGTTGCTTAATTATTTTTCAATATTATTGCAGTTTTACTGCAATTATCTTGGACATGATTTCTCAATAAAGCATGGAGTTTTATTTTACAGTACAAATGTGGTTCAGTATGAATTTATTCCTTTTTTATTTCATAACCCAAAATAAAAATTATCTCCAGTGATAAACTTTATCAGACTTTAAGCTGTTCGTACAAAAACCAGCCGTAAAAATTAAACTGTCCTAACGATAAATGTCCAATAACCTTATTTTAATTTATTGCAAAAGTATTTTAGAAAAAGGTTTTGTTAATTAACTTTAATTTATACGTAGGCCTACCTAAAAAGTGTTCTAGTAACTATTAGTTAATAGTGGTTTGGAATAAAAATCGAAAATTGTTAAGGTAACAAGTAAAAGTTTTGATTTTGAAACAATTTTAAAAATGTTTACCTTCTTATACGTTTCAGAAATAGTATTAATTTACTAAACACACAATTTTTATTGAACATAGATCTAATATTACAATTACAATATAAAACTACAGATACACCTACAGATTTACCAACAAGTTGGTTAACTTTTAAACTGTTTTTGAAAGTATTTATTTTTAAAAATGAATGTTCATAATAATAGTTGTAAACTCCCGTTTAATAGTAGTAATCTATAACAATAGAAAACTAGATGACACTTGTTATACAAATAGACCACATACTATTCCTAACTGTGCTAATAAGATCTTACACTTTCAAGTATTTGAAAACATATATTAAACATGACATAGAAAGCCTAACTATGTATCCTTTATGGTTGAACCCATAAAAAGCAAATTAAGCTCAGTTAGAAATATCTTCTTGAAAGAACATATATTGATAAAATAAATAAGAGAATGATTGTTCAGTGTTTTAAGATATGGTCCTATCTTTTTTACAATAGATCTAAAATGAATAGGTATTTATCATTTTCTCAAAAGTATGATAGCCTATTAATAAAATAAGATAATTAAAACATCTAATGTAAACTTTGATAGTACAAGTCCTTTTATAACATAAAATGACTAGTCCTAGCACATAGGCCTATATAAAAAAGACTCCTGCTTCGGAAGTAAAAATAATTTAGGGTTTCTTAAAAGAATGTATAGGAATTTATACGCTAAACAGGCAATGTGGGTTATGGGTTTCCATATAGGCTAAGCTTTTAAACTAAGAGATTAGTTTACTTCTTATTGACTTACGCCTACTTCTGCTTTTAAAGAGGATTCCTCCAGATCGATTAATTCCATTGTTGTTACTAAACAAAATATTTATAAAGAGAAAGCTAGCTTATTGCTTATTGTTGCTTTCAAGATAAGCATAGGATTTTCACAAATCCGAATCAGCTGATTTTCACATAACATGAATTCATATGACTCCTAAAAATAGGTATTTATTTTTTACATTGTTAGATTAGGATTACATTATTTTTCAAACAATGTAAAATCAAAGAATTAACAAAACTAATTCATTCTTCTTATTATTATTAAAACTCGGAGGGACCTTATCGGTGTAGAGCACTTAGCTACTGCCTTTGTACTCCCTTCCCATCCCTACCACAGAATTAGCTTACTGGATATCTACCTCTTTGCAAAATCCAAGTACCCACCTGATGCTGAATCTTCTGACAGCCAAACCACTTTCTTCTTGCAGCTCCCAATGCAGGGCATTCACAGAGCATGTGGATTGGGCTTTCCTTTTGGTCCTCGTTGCACATCTTACACACAGGGGACCTAGATTCTCAATTCGTACTTAACAAAGAACACTTTTTCTGTAGGTCTAATAGTTTTCGACATTTCAGAATTTTTCTATTGGTGATTTCGAACATTTCAATGTGTTCATATTTAATATATTTGATTTTTTTTAATAATTAATCTAAGGAAATAATAAATATTAACAAAATAAAAGGCCTATGGGATTCACTCTGCTTCTCTAATAGCCTATTACGATATTAAAGTTTCTATCCAAAACATTTATTTCTAATTACTGGTATTTGTTAAACATTTCGATTAAACTTACAAAAATATCATAATTTGAAAACAAGTAGGCCTAGTCTAATATAGAAAATAAATATTTAAAATCGATTCCCACCGAGTTCGACAAAGAAAAATTGTATTTTAGTTACTTTTTATTTTGTAATTACAATTAATAAAAATATGTATAGGCCTATTCTATACAATAACAATAATATGTGGCAAAATAGAAATCTAATTTCCTAGCAAATTTTCATTTTTCCCTTATGCAGTAGATCTATATGGTGTTGGACTATTATTTTTGTTTGTTACTATTCAATCTCTTTTTTTTGTCTAATTTATGAAGCTAATGGTGGTCTGTAACTTCTCATTCTACCCACCTCTTGTAATTCTTCACTATTCCAAGAAATCTTTCTCTTATAATTTCATACAACTTAGGTTTTATCTTTGAGTAGTTGATTTCTAGGTATGGGAAAGTTGGGTCAATGCCAAAGGGCTGGGGAATCCGACTGGGACATCAGGGGGTTTTTTTAAAATATAAATTAATGAATAACTATTTGAAAAAACCTGTTATAACATCAATTGTCATCCACTAGTCTATAGATTAAAAAAAATTATTATTTGGCTTAGATTGGATGAATGAAAACGTTTTTTTAACAGGTGAAAATTTGTTCAAGATATATATATATATATATATATATATATATATATATATATATATATATATATATATATATATATAGAGAGAGAGAGAGAGAGAGAGAGAGAGAGAGAGAGACAGACAGACAGACAGACAGACAGAGTAGCTTTTATGAGCTACAATGTTAGCTTTTATAAGGAGAGTAGGCCTATGAGCTAATAGAAGGAATTAAATAAATATGCTGCTTATTCAAAATGCTCGCCAGTTTTTAGGGTCATAAAATCTCAAAATTTTGTGAATATAGATTGATGTAGGAACAATTTTTTAAATAGAGGTTTAGTACTTTTAACCTTGTAATTTTCCATTTTAATCACTTTGAATTTTTTTGTCATTTGCTTTTTATACCTCTCCTTTAAAAATTAAAATTTATTTTCTCTCAAAATGTCTTTAAATAAATTGTACCCCACCTATCCAATTTTTTTAAAATAAAGGTAGAAAGGCTCATTCTATAAACTTCTCTAAGTTCTGTATTGATAATTTTAAGCAATGGAGAAATATTTTCATTTATAATTTCATATTCCATTATTACTAAATATATTTCGTGAACTAAAAACAGAAAACGTGGCGTCCTTAAGATGCGCGGTTGAATTGAACAAATACTGTCATAGGAGCTATTTAAGTTTTTAAGTTATCTAAGTCTAATAATATGCCTTGATATAGAATCCGTGATAAGGTAGACTTCTATACCATACAAATATTAAATAAAACAATATATTTAAAATATGAACACGTTTCTTTTATATGTTTTACTGCTGATAAGTTTTAAGGTTATTTTATAATATAAATAACCGGGACAAGACCTATATTATAACCGACATAATTTGACATTCGGTCTACTAAAATCAGTAAAACTCCTCAAAGTAAGTTAAACGAAAAACTATATTCGTATTTAAACAAATTAATTAAAATTTTGTCAAACAATATAATGAACTTTAATAAAATTATGAAAAAAATATTCGATTATGAAAGCTGTTATACACAAACAAATCCTCAGCTGTATTTAAACAATTTAATTAAAATTTTGTCAAACAATATAATGAACTTTAATAAAATTATGAAAAAATATTCGATTATAAAAGCTGTTATACACAAACAAATCCTCATTTTAAATAAACTTCTAAATTTATCATGTCTATAAATTTTAGACTACTTTGTCTTTGACTTTACTTCATTATTTAAATTGTTAATTTATAAGCTTTTTGACGCTACAATATAGACCTTACTTAGCTAAATTAGATAATTTAGTCGAAATATAACTATTTTAAAATGATTTTAACATTACCTCTATATGAAAATGAAAACAGAAGTTGAATAAAATCATCATTCAAGTTAATTCTAAAACCAATTGGAAATCTGACGTTTCAAAATCTTTTGGTTTAAAATCTTAGCCCTTGTCATAGCCTATAGGCTATAGCCTATCTTATTTATGTGTAGTCTAGTCTACAATTTGTAGCCCAACTAAACATTGTTTTATTTCCTGGGGTTCCAAGATACTCTCAGTTTTTGTATCGATTTTATCACAGTAACTTAGCTGAGCTATTTACGCAATGTTAAAAGACTATAGCCTAAGCAATATTTGTACCAATTTACTATTTTAGATAATTTGTACGAACTAGCAATAATATTACGCGACGTTTTCCCATATTGAAGGACGTAACACTAGCCTACAATATTAGCCTAATAGATAAATCATAATCAATACTTACAATATATAATTACACAATTATCCTAACATTGCTTAACGAAAGGAGTGCTATTAGCAAACAAATTGACATTACTCATGATTTTTGTCATAAATTCAACTCCAATGCCTGTTTATAAATGCGTGTCCTTCAAAGGTCTCCTATTAGGCTTATGTTACTTTTAATGACTACAGTCAACAAAAGATTAGCAAACCTTCTTTGTTTGTTAGCTATCGAGAACTCTGTAGACCTAATGGCAAATACTAGTAGTATTTAGATGCAGAAAAATAGTTTACTTAAAATAAAATAGGAAATCTTTGACAAATCTCAGGTTTGTTTGGATTAAAAAGAGAAACAAAAATGTAATGACTGAAATAAAACTCAAAATGTATCTGTTGTTTTAGATACTCTAGTATTTTTATAAATACAAAACTTTTAAAATTAATTTTACTTGAAATTACACTAAATCTTGTCTTAATAGTCTATATGATACAAAGAATACCAGGAAACTTATTATTATTTTTTTATATTTGTAAATGAAAGAATTCTAAAACCATTGGACTTAGTTTATATTTAATTTCCTACACATATAATATCTTATTTCGAAGAATTCATTATCTTCAGGACAAATTGTGCAGGATCCTAATCTACTCTAATATTTCACTTGAGAAGTGTTCGGTAACCTAGTAACAGTAATATTCGTAAAGTGAAATGAACGAATTTCCTGGAAGATTTTCGAAACCCATAAATGGTTGAAGTTATAGACCTATATAATTACGAATTTGCCTTCATTTCGAGGTTATTTTAAGGTTATGTTTAAATAATTTTCAAACGAAATCTCCTACAACTTTAGAATCTTAAAGGCTATTCGATTATTTAAATTTTATAATAGCGTATGATTTTATACAACTGTTTTACTTGTCGAAGATTTTGTTACTTTTTGCACCCTATTTTACAGTAAATTAAAACGTATAACCCTTATCATTTTATAATTATTTTGTTTTCATAAATAAAAAAAAACTACAAGGGATTTGTTTAAATGACTAATTTTTAATTTACTTTAAAATAACTGTAAGCTTATCTTTTAATTTTAAGACTTGGCACACACGCGCGCTCGCACGCAGTCTTCTTTTCATGGCGCTATTAGATAAGGACTTCTTTACGCTTAATCAATGTAGTCTATTGATCAATATGCTCGGCTCTCTTCCGCTTCTGAGAAGAAATGTACGTTTACAGAAAAATACTAGGCCAAAGATCAATATTGTTTATGAAACGAAAGAGTTTCAGTCCACGGATTTATTGTTTGTATCCAAAATGTATATCTTGTTAAAAAAAATAAATAAAAGTTATTCTGTATTAGGCTGGTTGCAAGAAAAGGTTGAATTTCAGAATATCGTAGATCTTCATGGGTAACAAATTGAAGTATAGGTAGGCCTAATGGTGAGATAAAGTATGATCGATAATTTCATACATAGAAACTACGAAATACAATCTTCTATCAATGCCTATATGACAGAAAAACCACTAGAAACTGCGAAGATCAAGAAACTATTAAAAGCACAAAAATATATGCATAATATAAAGTCATTGCCAAGAGTATAAGAAATAGAATAAGAAACGACGAATTTCGGCGGTGTTGTAAAAATATACTGAATTTTGTGTGTGTGTGTGTGTGTGTGTGTGTTTTGTTTAACAGGCACGAACAAAAGGAAAAAGAAGGTAGTTTATGTGAGACAGAATAGAGGACTGCCTACGAAAGTCGTGCAAGGAAAGTGCTTATAGTACAAGCCATCTGATTCAATTGTCCATTATTATCCGTGGTAGTAGTAGCCTAGATTTTACCCTAGGCCTTATTCAATTGTCCATTGTTATCCGTGGTAGTAGTAGCCTAGATTTTACCCTAGGCCTTATTATTTTTATAGGTTGAGGTAGTCTAGAGCCTGGAGAAGTAGCCTAGGTCCTACCTCAAGGTTTTGTGGTACTCGGACCTTTAGACTGGTAGTAGCTCTACCCACAAGAAATGTAATGGTGACAAAAAAATATTACTAAATAAAAAAAATAAGACCTTTTCTTTTAGGTCTGACTTAAGTCAACATACTATTTTATAAAACAAATAAAAACACACACAAAACTCACAAATTAATCATTTATTTACTCATACGCGTTTCAATGACAAAGTCATCATCATCAGTGAGTGTTACTACTACAAACTCTAACTTACAACTCATTGAGTAAATAAATGATTAATTTGTGAGTTTTGTGTATGTTTGTATTTGTTTTCAACATAGCCTCACAAGCTAAGCTCAAAGTATATTTGTATACTATTTAATCATGAGTTTAAGGAAGTGAGTTCAAAATAATTAGCCTTATTTTGGATTAAACACATTAAACTGTATGATAATACTGCTAGAGCTAAGAAATCTAAAGGTTTGACAATAAGAGTCATCCTTCTTTTCTACATCTTTTCCTCGTCTGATATTTTTTCTTCCACCCTGGTAAAAATGTTTGAAATGAAAACCTCTATTTAACGATATTATAAATTTTAACATTTCGGTAACATTTCGAATGTTTTAGTTACTTTTAATTTTGTTTTGAAAAATATTTTTTAACTGTATTTGCAGACACGTGCAGTGAAATGAAACCTAACCTAAACAGCAGCGGCGTGTAGGCCCTAATAGTGTGCGCGCGCAATTCTTCGACCGTGACAGCAGCCGGCCAAGAAACGCCTGCTTCTGTATGCCCATCTTAACAATTACCCCACATGTCATGATGAACGATTCGCGCCGATGGCTATGCAAATTGACCTCAAAATCACCGATTTGTATCTCGTTTTCCTTTTCACACCTCAATCCACTGCTAAATGTTTTTGTTTGGAATGTATATATATTTTAGCGCATCACAGAAACCACATTGTTAATTATAATGATAAATATTTAGTAAAAAAGATTTGTTGTCAACTACTTGATAAAAAAAAATGTATTTCTATAGTTTGTGTAAAATTTAGTAGCAAATAGTGCATATTATACCTAATTAGAGGATCCAAACGTATTTCTTATTATTCTACGGATGACTTTTATTAGCCTATTCGAAACTTTACAATCAGCTATAGGTCAGCTGAGTAATTTACCTTTTATACACTGGATAGACATCCATTGTTTTGTAACATACAAAACAAACTAGTCTATGAGCTTAGTCTATATCTATATAAAACGAGTGTTCGAAAAAAACTATAACCTTATGTCTAGGACATTAAAATGCAAAAAAAAGAAAACAATACTGAAATATATAATGGGCTTGTTAAGGCTTATGGCTTGATTACTCTATAGGGTATGTTGATTACTCTATTTCGTTAAGGCTTATGGCTTGATTACTCTATAGGGTATGTTGATTACTCTATTTCGTTAAGGCTTATGGCTTGATTACTCTATAGGGTATGTTGATTACTCTATTTCGTTAAGGCTTATGGCTTGATTACTCTATAGGGTATGTTGATTACTCTATTTCGTTAAGGCTTATGGCTTGATTACTCTATAGGGTATGTTGATTACTCTATTCCGTTAAGGCTTATGGCTTGATTACTCTATAGGGTATGTTGATTACTCTATTTCGTTAAGGCTTATGGCTTGATTACTCTATAGGGTATGTTGATTACTCTATTTCGTTAAGGCTTATGGCTTGATTACTCTATAGGGTATGTTGATTACTCTATTTCGTTAAGGCTTATGGCTTGATTACTCTATAGGGTATGTTGATTACTCTATTTCGTTAAGGCTTATGGCTTGATTACTCTATAGGGTATGTTGATTACTCTATTCGTTAAGGCTTATGGCTTGATTACTCTATAGGGTATGTTGATTACTCTATTTCGTTAAGGCTTATGGCTTGATTACTCTATAGGGTATGTTGATTACTCTATTCCGTTAAGGCTAAATGTTACATAACAAGTGAATCAATTTTTTTTTAAATTAAATTCCTACTGAGGTCAAGGAAAAAAATTGTAGGCTATCATTATTGGCTTATTTCCAGTTTCTTTTTATTTTATTCGTTTCATTCATTTTTAATTAAAACAGCACTATTTATATTTTGTGGTAACCATGGCAACAGTTTAGGATTCTATAATGGAGGTTTCGACCACAACCAGATGGGGGGAAAATTCATACAAGCTTCGTCGTGGAAAGGTTAATTTTTGGTATTTGAAAGTTGGTACATTGCAAAAGCGCACTATACTTTGAACATGAAGATTCATAGTTCGATTCCCAATAGACCCCAAATTTTTATAATTCAATTATTGAATAAATATTTGGAAAACCTTTATTAATATCAATTGTCATTCGCTATAGGTTAAAAAAAAAAATTTGAACTTGACTGGATGAATAAAAACGTAGTTTGTTAATGATTGAAAATTTGTACAAGATATATATCAGAAGAGTGTGAGCTAATAGAAGGAATTTAAAAATTAAGGTCATTATCATAGTAAAAGTGTTTACAGCAACAGTTTCAATAATAGCCTATAACATTTTGAGTTTAGTTTTTAATATTAATTTTTTCTACGATGGTTTTGGTTTTAAATAATATAGGGTATAACCTAACCAAAACATGATACAATAAAAATATTATTAGACCTAAAGAGAACTAATATTGTAAAATAAAGAAATTATTTTACCTACCAGATAAGTCAATAACACTGATTTTTTTTAAAGTTCCTGAGCAGCGTGGCGAGAATTCTCCCTGAGTTAGGCCTCACTGAATTTACCCAAAACTGTAACTAAAAATGTATTTGTCTGCATAGGTTTGGTTAAAATAGTATCAAACTATAAATTATAAACTTGCTACAAATCTAAAACAAACACAGGCATCTACGGAATAAAGAAAACTGCCTTGTAGTGAAAACAGGGACGAAAAGCAGTTCCGTGCCGTATAGCAGATGTCCCTATGGAAGGCGAAAGTACAACTTTGATCACAGTAGCGCAGGTGATCAAATGTCACGTTTTTTTTACCATTCGGATTTCGAATGTTTTATAGTTTTGCCCGTTCGGTTTTTTGCCGTGTGAAAGCAGCCTAATACAAATGGCTGAGAATTAGACATTACAGGAGGCTTTGCTACCATTAATAACACTGTCGTCTGGCTGAGGTATAGATAGGTGTCCTTTTTGTGTTTACAAAAGTGCCCATTTAGTGTGTCCATTTAGTGAAAAAGAAACACTTGCGGTAAAAATTTATAAGTTGTAACACTACCAAATGTAAGAAAAATAACTTTTTATTCCATGCAATTATGTATTATTCCATGAAATTTATTTTATCCCAAACAACTATCAGTATTAGACTACTTATCGAAATTATCAACCATTTTTCGAAATAACAGCAGTTGTGTTTTATTGCTGTTTGTTAAAATTAGTTATAAAATAGCAGCTACTGTCTAATATAATATTCCATAACTTAGAATCGAAAATTTATTTCGATTACAATTATCTTTTTGGAGTATTAGGTGTAATTTAAAATTAAACTTTTTGTTTTTTGTACTAGACACTCTTGAACGATCCCAAAATATTCTACTTGAGTACAGAAACTAAGTTAGAAACAAGTAGCATATAAAATTATTTTAATATTGTTTACAGTTTAAAAATTGATTCCTAGACTCAAATAAAATTCACTAGACTCTAAAACTTGTAAGACCTAATAGTTCACTTTTTTACATTTTTTTTTAATATGAGTTCTAGTAAAAACTATTTAAAACATAAACTTGTTTGAAAAAGTACTCAATAAACGTTAATAGACCTTTATTATTTTTAGCGTATTTTTAGTGTAATCATATATTTCTAGAGCTAAAACATGGTCTAAGTACATGTTTGTTAACAATACATGTTGTAAAATAATTTAAAAAATGTCCTAAAGCATCGTCCACATACGTATCTGTTAACAATTCATGTTCTACAATAAAATAACAATGTCCTGAACCAGGGTCTAATAACATGTCAGTTAACAATTCATGTTCTAGAATAATTCAAGAATATCATAATGCATGGTCTAAATACACCTATGTTTAATTCATGTTCCAGAATAATTCAACAATGTCTTAAAGCAGGGTCTAAATACAAGTCTATTAACAATTCATGTTCTAGAATAATTTACCAATGTCCTAATTATGAGAAATGTTTAGTTTATCTAAAAGGTAATCATTAATTTTTACTTTGCGTTCGTTATCAAGAACTAATTCTTCCTTGTATACTAATTGGAAAAATTATAGTTGTTTTTGCAATTTGTTAATCACTTTTCAGGTTTGCAATCAATCAGTATAAAAAATATATAATTTAACTTTAAATTTATATAAATTAAAGAAGTATGTTCCAAACATTTTTAATATCTATTTTTGAGGAATTCCTGAAACTTAAAATTAAAATGTAGTAGACTATTATATTTGTAAAATTTAAACGTCTTTGTACAATAACTAATCTCTTATTCTCTCTCTCTCTCTTTTTTTCTTTTCTCACAAACACACATGTTTATTTCTTGCATCCCTCCTCCCTTCAAACGACTCATAAAGTTCAAGGCGGTTATAGCCCTAGTAGTAAGAGGGCAAAAAATTAAAAGTTTATGGAATTAAATCAGGGGTTTATTTTTTTTAACTTAAAAAGATTTTTGTTCTGGATATAAATTTTAAATTTAAGTGGATCCTTTTATTAACAAAAATTTATTTTCCTTAAATAAAAAAAAAACTTATTTTGAAATAAGTTAGTAAACACATTACTTTCATGACATAGGTTAACCTCTTTCTAACATTTATTATTCCAGTGCAAACTTCTTAGACGCGTCTGAAACCTTTTGGAATGGGGAAAAGAATTCTATTCGGATCGTAGGCACGTTTTCAGAAAAAGAAAGGATTGTCACGAACATTCGCGAAAGCCAAGCACAGCGATTTTAATATTACCGTATTCCATATTTGATTGCCGGTTAGGAGTGCATAGAGCTTCTTATTATGTACAGATATTAATGTGTTGGTTATTTCAACTGTTGAAAGTGTATACCAGCTGATTCGAAACAACAACAAGAACTTGTATGTGCATTCTCAAGTGAGGGAATACTCAGCGAGACCTTTATCTTTTTACCTGTAGCTCAAAATATATATATCCTTATACGAAATCAAGACAAAAGTTTTCTTTTTACTCATTTGTTAAACAAAGATTTTATCAATAAGAATGTTTTCAAACAGTTTGAATCTTTTTGCTATCTTACGTTATTGGTAGGCCGTATTATAAAAAATAAACCATATATCATCTCAACTAAAACAAGATTGTCTGTATTCGCGACACAACGCTTAACGCATTCCAATGCATTTGCAAATCGTTAAAGGTTGTGCAATCGAATGTAAACAATTTTGTTTTACTGGAAAACAAATAAATGTTAGTTGTTTTTGTTAATACCAGTAATGAAAGTTGGCGAAAAGCTTCAAACTATTTGAAATAAAACAATCTGGCTAAAGAAACTTCTCTCTCGCGCGATCTCTCTATCTCTCTCCCTCTCTCTCTTTCATACACACACACACACACACACAAACACACACACACTTCTGATAAAAAGCAAATTTATATTTTCAAAGTCTGTTTATTGTTTCAACTAAATAAACTAGGTTCGTGAAATATAACAAATTTTGTTAGAAATGTTTTTAAAATAAATTATTTGCTCTTGATAATTTCAATGCTGTGTCCTCTAATTTGGAAAGATCTTATAAAAATGGTAACTGTAGTAGTGGGATACATCTAGCCGGATTCCCCATTTTCTAATCATTGATTCCGGTGGTGAATTTAGTTCTAGGTCATTTTCTATCAATAGCCTACTTTTACCAGACTTGATGCTTTTAGAAAGATTTTTTGACAATCGAAGTCAGCAAGTCTACATCTTCAAATTCATTTCTGACCGTTTCCGCTATCCTACGGAATGCATTGGCAAGCCAAATCACGTGAATCATTTTAAGTTAGAATAATTTCAACGTTACGGTTTTAACTAAATATGGAACAACGTCAGTGTGAATAAAATACGTTTTTGTGTAGCGTTCCACTTGGCCACATAACAATCACGGAATCAATCAAAAACTAGCTGTGCATTCATGATTGCATTTGTTTAAAACTGTACATTTAGAAGAAAGGATTTTGTTAAGTCTTCTGACAACTTTTCAACAATAGTATTGGCCACGAATCCTCCCAGATAATCAGTGATTTCATCTATGGTCTCCCAAATCGGTTTGTTTTTAATGTGGTTGCGTATTTTATTCATACCTGTATCTCCTGGAATTCTATAATTTTTTCGAATAGTGCTTCCGTCTGGCATTTTCTGCGTTCGTCTGGTAAACGTTTCAAAAAAAAAACTCTTTGAACTTAGAATCTTACACATTGGAATATTTGCGCGTATAAAAGCACGAATCAAACTGGTGAAAATTTATGACAGTGGAAGTTAAAGTCTATGTAGAAATAGATTTCTGGATGATTTTTTTTGTAGGTTTTCTTTAGGTTTTGTTGTTTCGATGTTGTTACTAACGATTTTCGGGATATCAATACCGCTCTATAACAACTGTTTACAAAATAAAAAAACCCGAATCACTGCTAATATTTTCGTCAGGGAATTTCCCTAAATATTTGGTTACAAGTTCACTAGCGTTAACATTCGGTGGTCAACGGTGCAATATGTCGAACCTAACTAATATAAGGAAAGCAGAACCAAGAGTGAAAATGGTTCTAGGAGTTTTAACATAAGTAAAATTGTTCCAAAATTAGCCAAGACAAAGTGGAAATCGATTATAAGAATTTCAACGTATAGACCCTATATATAGCTAATCATCCTAGGAAAAAAATCGTACACTGGAGGTTTTGAATTAATATTTATTTCCTATTCTTGAATCAAAATGTTTTTATTGATCCATTGTTTTTAAAAATTACCTAAACTCTATCAGCTATTTGAACTGTCAACTAATAAAAGCTGAAATAGATTAAAATGCTTTAAAACATAAAAAACAAATAATTAAATAAGCAAAAGTTTAGCATTTTATTTCAATTATAAATAAATATACAAAATAAAAATCACTTTAATCGAACACTTTTTAAAATCTCCAAACGTGATGTAAAAAGCATAGGAAAAATATAAATATTTATGAATTCGGGCTTTAGTTGTCACTTAGCTTTAAGCTAAAATATGGAGAGTTAGCTTAAACTGGCTTACACAGTCGGGCCTGTCATTTCATAATAATAAAATTATTGTAGGCAAGAGTAAAAGTATAGGTTTAGTGGAAAGAACTAAATTAAATCAAGATGATCTTGGTTTTGGAATAGCTCTAAATTACAGGCCTTATCATGATGGCAAGTACAATGAATTGCTTTTATATGTTTGCTTCTCCATTAGCTGTCTGTATATGGGAAGTATAGATTACATCAAATGCAGTGATTAGTGTTGAAATGGGCCTGACAGGTTTTTATGCATGCGTAGTGCTTTACGATGTCGTAAATGTTTACAGTTGTGCATAAAAATCGTTTCAAAAACATTATTGCGGAATAGTCTTTTGCTCTCAACTCTATGCTACGCTCTAGATATAACTAACTAGAGTATTTAACAGGTATAATTTTACTTTGAAAGTCTTATATGTTATAAAACTATTTTACCATATTTTTGGCCTTACTCGTTGATGGTAAAATAGGTTAACTCGATTTCACTGAAAACGTATATTTAAAAAAACATGAATTAAATAATTGGTTAAACGCAACACTAAAATTGCAATAATATAATTTATATATTTGAGATAAAATTTCAATTACATTAAAAACTATTCCTTACTAAGAAATTAATGAATTAGGGCCTATGTGTAATGGCGCCAAAGTAAAAACACTAGAAGCGATCAAAAAGAAATAAAAACAGTTGCGTCTAGAACGAAAGATCTGATAAGAACTAATCACGAGTTGTCAACATACAGTATTTCCAAAGAGGTTTTTATGTAAATTCACTATATTTTGAACCTGTTATAATGGCTTACTAAACATCTCTAGAAATTTTTAATTTACATTAATTGTGTTTTAGTTCAATGGAGCTAGTTTAGTTCATTATAACAAACAATTTTATTCTTATTTATTTAGATCCTTTAATTGAGTATATATTCAAGACGCCATCTTTATTTCTCCAACAAATAGAAATACAAGGCACATTATCACATAATTAACAAAGTAAAAATTTGTTTCACAAAAATATATTTATTTATATAAATGTAGATCGCCAAGGCGCCTCGTCAATTCGGTAGTCTTCATACTCGCACTTGTAGACAGCCCACGCTTTGGTAAGTTTGTTGAAGCCAGGAAAAGCTCAGCCATTCCTGGCTATTTCTGTAAATCGATCGGTCTTCAACCCAGTGGTCCTTGTAGGCCTACGTATAGACAACCTACTCTTTGGTAAGTTTGTTGAAGCCAGGAAGAGCTCAGCCATTCCTGGCTATTTCTGTAAATCGTTCGGTCTTCAGCCCAGTGGTCCTTGTAGGCCTTCGTATAGACAACCCACTCTTTGGTAAGTTTGTTGAAGCCAGGAAGAGCTCAGACATTCCTGGCTATTTCTGTAAATCGTTCGGTCTTCAACCCAGTGGTCCTTGTAGGCCTTCGTATAGACAACCTACTCTTTGGTAAGTTTGTTGAAGCCAGGAAGAGCTCAGCCATTGTTGGCTATTTCTGTAAATCGTTCGGTCTTCAGCCCAGTGGTCCTTGTAGGCCTTCGTATAGACAACCTACTCTTTGGTAAGTTTGTTGAAGCCAGGAAGAGCTCAGCCATTCCTGGCTATATCTGTAAATCGTTCGGTATTCAACCCAGTGGTCCTTGAGGCCTTCGTATAGACAACCTACTCTTTGGTAAGTTTGTTGAAGCCAGGAAGAGCTCAGCCATTCCTGGCTATTTCTGTAAATCGTGTTCGGTCTTCAACCCAGTGGTCCTTGTAGGCCTACGTATAGACAACCCATACTTTGGTAAGTTTGTTGAAGCCAGGAAGAGCTCAGCCATTCCTGGCTATTTCTGTAAATCGTTCGGTCTTCAACCCAGTGGTCCTTGTAGGCCTTCGTATAGACAACCCACTCTTTGGTAAGTTTGTTGAAGCCAGGAAGAGCTCAGCCATTCCTAACTATTTCTGTAAATCATTCGGTCTTCACCCCAGTGGTCCTTGTAGGCCTACGTATAGACAACCTACTCTTTGGTAAGTTTGTTGAAGCCAGGAAGAGCTCAGCCATTGTTGGCTATTTCTGTAAATCGTTCGGTCTTCAACCCAGTGGTCCTTGTAGGCCGACGTATAGACAACCCATTCTTTGGTAAGTTTGTTGAAGCCAGGAAGAGCTCAGCCATTCCTGGCTATTTCTGTAAATCGTTCGGTCTTCAGCCCAGTGGTCCTTGTAGGCCTTCGTATAGACAACCTACTCTTTGGTAAGTTTGTTGAAGCCAGGAAGAGCTCAGCCATTCCTGGCTATTTCTGTAAATCGTTCGGTCTTCAACCCAGTGGTCCTTGAGGCCTTCGTATAGACAACCTACTCTTTGGTAAGTTTGTTGAAGCCAGGAAGAGCTCAGCCATTCCTGGCTATTTCTGTAAATCGTTCGGTCTTCAACCCAGTGGTCCTTGAGGCCTTCGTATAGACAACCTACTCTTTGGTAAGTTTGTTGAAGCCAGGAAGAGCTCAGCCATTCCTGGCTATTTCTGTAAATCGTTCGGTCTTCAACCCAGTGGTCCTTGTAGGCCTACGTATAGACAACCCTAATACTTTGGTAAGTTTGTTGAAGCCAGGAAGAGCTCAGCCATTGTTGGCTATTTCTGTAAATCGATCGGTCTTCAACCCAGTGGTCCTTGTAGGCCTACGTATAGACAACCTACTCTTTGGTAAGTTTGTTGAAGCCAGGAAGAGCTCAGCCATTCCTGGCTATTTCTGTAAATCGATCGGTCTTCAACCCAGTGGTCCTTGTAGGCCTTCGTATAGACAACCCACTCTTTGGTAAATTTGTTGAAGCCAGGAAGAGCTCAGCCATTCCTGGCTATTTCTGTAAATCGATCGGTCTTCAACCCAGTGGTCCTTGTAGGCCTACGTATAGACAACCTACTCTTTCAACTACCTTTGTTAAGCACTTTACTCCTTTACTAATAGATAAATGTTAATTTAAAAACAACATATAAAAGTAGATCTAATTTGTAAATGACATTCCAAGTTTAAAAACGAGCGGTGAACACAAAGGATATTTGAAATGCTTAGCACATTAGAAAATAAAATAGAAATCCCTAGATTGTTTATTGCAAATGGAGGATAGTTATTCTAATCTTTTACCAAAATTAAAATAATTGGCTTATGTTTTCTATTACGAACAAGTCAATCAATGTTTATTTTCATAACTTTATAATAACAGATTTTAATTTTTATATTTATTATATTTATACTTTCAAAAATTCTCTTTTAAAATTTTATTTGTTAATAAAATTAAATACATTAATTAATAAACCTAATTAAATAATGGTTCAATGTGAAAATTCATTTGAAAATTATGTAAACATAACCTTTAAATGAAAACAGCTGTTGTGTGAAATCATATGTTAGGTGAATTGTGTAAATCAGCTGTTCCTTCAAGAACCCTACTTCTAACTCTTAAACTTGCCCAATGGAAAAGAGGCATTGAGATTAAGTTCATAAATAGCTGTCTGACATATTCGTTGAGATAAATAATTTGCATTTGTTCCTAGTGAGATGCCCCGGTCGTTCCTAATAAAGTCGGATAGAGAATCGCCTTCCCAGACGTCCACTTCTCCAGCAATGACAGTGACTCCATCACCTCCTCACCCAGCATGGGAGCGACGTAGTGCCTTCTCTTTAGTCTCTACTCCGCCTTTGAATCATGTAATTCCAACTAGAGGTAAGGCAACTTCATTCCAATAATTGCACTTTTAAATTAACAACTGTCTAATTAGTCGAAGGTAGCCTACTGTTCGGATGAAATAGTAACTTACGAACAGTATGCATAGAAATACTATTGTGTGTTTATGTAGTTTTTTATACACAGTATTTAGTTTTTATAGAACTGTATCTTAAAGATACTATCATTCTACACATTAATGTAACATTGGTGTTTGAAGGATTGTCTTGAACATCTAGCTCAGTGCGCTATGTTGTTACCTAACTCTAACTGAAATTCAAAGCAATATTAACCACTTTTAATCAATAAAAATACCTCTTACGTGTAGAATCATTTTGTTTCTATTTTTAAAAAAGTCCTTTTCTGCAGATAACGCACCAATGTTATACAGTTCGCCTATACTTCCAATGCCTTACCTATGGCCGCCGCCTGCTCTCCATGGTTTGTTTCTACCTTATTCACCAGTCCTCCATCGACCTGAAGACTTGTCACCGGACAGAGCTGGTTCCGATACAGGACTTACTCCTGAGAAAGGAAAGACGGACGAAGACGTCCCTCTGAATCTGTGTACCAAACCTCGGCGGGCTTTGGAGATCTGGTCCCCTGGCAGTCTCTGCGAGAAAGAAGAGGCTCCACAGTTTTCGAACACACAACCTGCGTCATCCACCGTTAATATTACTGAGAAGTCTTTCCAGGTTAGTTTATTAAAGAAATAATACAAGTGCGTGACCCTTAAAGTTACTGCTTTTAGTATATAAAAATGTTTAAACCTATCTAGTCAAATGGTTACTCGATTATTTACATCCATTGTACGCAGAAAATAGGCTAGAATTAGGCAGCCTTAGACAATATCTATATAATAGACATAACACAAAATTAAATTTTAGTCTAAGGAATTCGACACAAACACCATACAAACTGTATACTTACTAATAGCCTACGTAGGCCTTTAGGCAGTGATTACAAAAACAAAAAGTAATAACGATTTTTTTGCTAAATAAACGAGTCTTTTAAATTGTTAACAAACAAAGAGTTTTTGAGTTACCTGAACCACTTGCAGACTAGGACCATAACAAAAATATTGTAGTTGTCGTCGGGTGTACCAGTTTTAAAAGCTTTGCCTTAAATAAGTAGTAAAAACTAACTTCTTATTCTTCTTCTTAAAGTTTCTGTTCGTAATTTTCGAAACCATATTTGCTACATTTATCTTGTTCATTGCAGTCTTAAGATTTTATTCAAGTTAGCTTTTAATTATTTTTCAAAGATGAAATCAGCCGTCCCCTCACATTTCTTTCAAATTCCTTCTTGGGAGACGTTTTTTCGCAGAAGTTTTTATCTCCATTCATTACGTATATTATGTTTTCTTAATTCTTTGTACGACTTTTCGGATTTTTCTAATCCGTTGAAATTATTCCATGTGTGACACAGTCTATCCACGACATACCAAAGGCCATCACCTCTTTATTTTGTACCCTCTGTCATGGTCCAAAATTCTACTACTATAAAAAAAGACGGACATTAGAATAATAGGAGCGCAGAAGTCTTATCTTAGTGGCCAGCATCAGATGGTGACTTCTAAAAAGTCAAATCTTTCGGTTAAACGCAGTTCTGGCTTTTTCGATCAGAATCCGTATCTCCTCCGAATGATCCCACTATTCATTGTTAATCCCACTTTCTAGAATGTGGTCCTTTATGAATGTAAAACTGGTAAATAACATAAAGGAAGCTCCCTATTGCCAGATACTCGTCAAATTTCACGTAAATTGAAAAAAATTTAAAATTGTAGACTAAATAAAACAGAGAGTAAAATAAGGAATATAAACTAAAAACAGAGAGTTTTATTCCAAGCTATTAAACTAGCGAGTTTATAAATTTGGGACTTGGTTTTAGAAAAAGATGTAAAATAATTATCACAAACGATAGGCTAATTTAAAGAAAAACTATAAAAACCTTTTTTGATCCGTAAAGCCTGATTCTTAATAGTTAATGCAATATTTCTGGATTTCAGAATCTTAAAACATTTTATTTTCAACTAAATGAAACATACATTTTATAACTTGGGGTGATAAATATTTGATTTTAAAAATTACAATTTCGAATCTTTTTTTAATAATTGAAAGAAAAAAATAAAAGTCTGAAAACATTTAAAAAGCTGAACTTGGTAAATACAAAGAATTTTATCAAACACCGAATATGCTACTAGCCTTTTGTACACTACACATTTCAAAAGACCTTTTCACTGCAATCTCATCAATTTATAAGTTCTGATTAAATTACCGTCCTGTAATTGAAAACGTTTTTTCAAGCTGACTGCTTTATTAGATCAAATTAAAGAACGTATTCGTGTCAGATACACGAGCCTTTCGTAGGGTGTAATTTGTCTATTTTATTTAATATTCTCTTCATCCACCAGTCTACCCTTGAATTATAGTCAATTAACTGAAGGATGCTCATTGAAGGAGACATGTCAAACGGGTAACCTACCAATTCCGGGGATATGATTGCTTTTGATGGGCTACAATTTATTTCTTCTCGGCATGAATGCAGGAAATAAAACCGTTCAAGTTGTTTGGAATATTACCGTTAGTCCGCCATTATGAAGTTCTTGAATAAATCAAACCATTCTGTCAAGAGAAAAGTGCATTAATATTACGGCTCAAATTTCTAATAATCCGACATTGCTATTGCAGCTTTTATTAGCCTTCATTTCATCTGAATGTTTAATTTCCAATTCATAAGAACAAACATATTTTAAACCATTTGTTATAACTTTTAAATTCTTGTGATTAGGCTTATACATAAAATTTTAATATAAATATAAGTTATTAAATTTTGATGTAAATAGATCAAAAAACAATAAAACTAGTAATTGTCTTATTAGACGGGAGTAAAATTTTGACTTACGTTTCTTTTACAAAATATATTTTTTCTCAGTGCAAGCAGTGTGGGAAAACCTTCAAGCGATCCTCAACTCTCTCGACACACCTCCTCATCCATTCAGACACGAGACCATATCCTTGTCAGTTTTGCGGGAAAAGGTTCCACCAGAAGTCTGACATGAAGAAGCACACGTACATCCACACTGGTGAGTGGTCTTACACTGTTTTTTACGTAATGTTTCTTACATATGTTTTTTGTGTGTGACGATTCAAGGGTTCTAGACATTCTAAGTTAAAGGTAAATTTAAATGTTGCCGAAACCTAAAACATTACATTATTGTTTCTATTTTCGACTTGAGCTACTAGTTTACATTTATACACTTCAACGTATGGTAAAACTTGGCTCTAGTAACATTTTTTTATCTAAATGAGAACGACCGTTTTGGGAAATGTATCCCACTGTCAACTCAGACCATCTAGCTGTGACGATTTGATTCGACAATGGTAAGGACCTACCGATATGGTAATCAGCAGTTAGACTATATTAGGTTCTTCTTTATTCAAGCATATTAATGTATATTAAAATGTATAAATGAAAACATTATGAGTTTTCTTAATGTTCTTTCTCTGTTTAATAAAAAAAGAAGAGGTGTTGACACAAATATTTAGGCTATAGCAAAGAAAGTTTAGTGTTTTTTTATTGGATATTAAGAGTAAAATATATGACCTAAAGTCAACAAACATAGTAATTGGACGAAACCCCCGTTTAAGTAAAATAAAGAAATAATAAATCTACATATTTTAAAAAACATTGCCTACATTATTTCTTAAACAAAGTGAATCCTTATGCAGTAGAACCTGAATAATTTGAAGCTGATATAATTATTTAAAATTTTTGTATTTTAAAAGTTACTTTTTTAATAATTTTCAAAAAGTTTAAAATAATAATATTAAGGTCTATATGTTTCTTATAAGCTTTTTTCACACAAAAAAGTTGATGAAGCTCTCTTAACATAGTAAAAACTAATCAAGAAGATTAAAGGGTTAATTAAAGCAATAACACGCCTGATGTTCCTCAAATAGCTCCTAAGGTACTATGATAACTCTTTCCGAATTATAAAAATAAATAATTTTTACATTGATGAGATATAGAGTTAAAGGGGCCAACCAAAAAATTTAATTCATAGCCATTTCTATTTAAAGAGGTTCGAATTATTCAGGCTCTTCTCTCTCTCTCCCTCTCTCTCTCTCTCTCTCTCTCTCTCTCTATATATATATATATATATATATATATGTATAATAAATTGAAAATATTTCAAAAACAACAATACTTTTAATGAATATATTTGTTCAAAGCTTTTCACCGATAAAATAGCACCAGCATCTTCAGAAAAATAATTATTTAATAAAATATTTTAATCAAAATTAAATCATATGTGCTACAAACGACCATATGTTTATAAATATTGCACTTTATGTAATTTTATCTATAACATCATTGACTTTATAAATAGTTTGGTGCCTTGATCTCACTTATTGTAATAAGTGAGATCTTGTATAAAATTACAAGATTATTTAAAGAAACAAATTTACAAATTACATATAAAACTGATAATAAAATTAAAAATTTAATAAACAATAACAAAAATCAAAATAATATGCACGAAAGAAATGGAGTATATAATATAAAATGTCAAACTTGTAATAAATTATATGTAGGACAAACAAAAAAGAATTAAAAGGAAGATACAAAGAACATTTAAACGCTTATATCAAACCAAACATATACAAATCAAATTTAGCTACGCATTGTATTATTAATGGACACGAGTTTCCGGAAATAGAAAATATGAAATTAATAAAAGAATTAAATAAAGGATTAAAAATAAATATATTTGAAACATTGGAAATTTATAAGCATAAAGTTAAAGACAAATTAATTGATGAACAAATTCAAGTTAGATCAAGGCACCAAACTATTTATAAGGTCATTGATGTTATAGAAAAATTTACATAAAGTGCAATACTTATAAACATATGGTCGTTTGTGGCACATATGATTTAATTTTGTAAAAATATTTTATTAGATAATTATTTTCCTGAAGAAGGTGGTACTATTTTATCGGCGAAAAGCTTTGAATAAATATATTAATTAAAAGTATTCTTGTTTTTGAAATATCTTTAATTTATTAACTATATTACAAGAAAACATATCACCATATATATATATATATATATATATATATATATATTAAGATTAAGTAATATACACTAATTACAGGAATAATTTATTGAATAATACACTCAAAGCTTTTCGTTGGTTGACGAATTGTAATTCCTGAGGATGTTGGTAATGTCAACCAACGAAAAGCTTTGAGTGTATTATTCAATAAATTATTCCTGTAATTAGTGTATATTATTTAATCTTAAAAATAATTCTAACAGGAAAACATATTTCATATTCTATATATATATATATATATATATATATATATATATATGCTATACTGCCTAATTGTTTTTATTCATTTTTAATAATTTATTTACTATAATTTACAATTTTTAATAAAAATATGAATTGAGTGGTTTATTAAATTCTTCTTTGGAGTGAATTATAATATGATAAATAATTTTAACACATTTCTACAACTCTTCTATCTCAAAATTTACTTCTTCAGAATTTACCTATTTTTCAAAACTTGTTAGATAAACTATGTTGTATTTATTGAATATTTTAAATAAATAATTATCCTAACATTTCTCGTTATTGTACTGATAGTAATAAGCTGTCGTTCTTATAAAAATATCTGGAAAGGAATAGACCACAGAAACTTGTATCCTAATTACCTACCATATGCTCTGCATTTAGGCGTTTCCCATCAGAACAATTACCCCACATAATCACTACCTATTTCCAAACGTTGCAATAACGGTTGTACGTAGAAGTATAGTTTTTTAAAAGTTTCAATAGTAATGATGAATAAATGACAAGGTTACGGACCTGTAGTAAATTTTTAATTTGTAGCGTGATTTGGTGACCGACAGATGCCTGTATAATTTATATACAAGCAATGGAAGTTCATTACATTTATGGCGTGCGCACAGAGGTGAAAAACATTGCCAACGTAGAGTTTTGTTAAAGAAGTTGTGGAATTATAGAGTTAGTTTTCACTTGTCACTATTTAATACTTTCGTTTTATTTCAGGCGCCTATTTTAGGCATCAATAATAAAAGCTTAAATAAAGTACATACAGTATTTAGATTTGCATCAACCTAGTAGTGCCCATGAAATTTCGTTCGCTGAATCAATGTAATTTTTAGAAGTTATTGTTACTCATTAAAAACATTTAATTGCTTACTTACCTTTATTTTATTTATAATAATAAGAATAAAATTTACTTTTCTCTCTATTTAATTATTTCTTCCAGTACAGCAGCAATTACCTATGTATGTTGCTGCCCTGAATCTTTTTTTTTTTAATTTTGTTTTACAATTTATTTATTATAAACTGCAACTATAAATCCTATCTAGCAGCTTGCTTTCTGATGGAGATTACAATGTTCGTCTTTTTCCAATGAACGAGACTAACTTAATGTTGCTCTGGAATCAAGTCCAAAGGTTTAGTGCGCTTAAATCTACGCACTGGTATCCTGTGAGCTAGTCGCATAGCTGCAAGCTTCGTATGTTCCTGGAGCCGCCCGAAGTGATTCACTGCTGCAGTAGTGGCCTCCTCTCTCACGCTCTTCATCTTGAGGTCCCTAAGTATATAATAGTTACGGACGTACTATGGAGCTCCCACTATAGCTCTCAACACGTTTTTTTGGAAGCGTTCTATTACTTGTAAATTGCTGCTCTTGGTGCATCCCTAAAGTGGTAACCCGTATGTCCATACTGGCTTTAGCACTTGCTTACAAACAAGGAGTTTATTGTAGGGGCTTAACTCCGAATACCGGTTCATGAGCCATGCTAGTCTTCTGTATCTTACATCTAGTTCTTCTCTTTTTTTCTTCACATGAGATTTCCAGTTCAATTTAGCGTCCAATGTTAAACCTAGGTATTTCACCTCCTTACAATTAGGAACAACCCGGCTATTTATTATGAGGTCAGTTTTACTCTCTGCCTTATTGGTAAAAATAATATGAGCAGATTTATTTTCATTAAGTTTTATGTGCCACTGCCTAGTCCACTCAGTAACACTATCCAGGGTGATCTGCAATTTAGCTGTTGCTGCCGTCAATAAGTTCCTAACACAGGGCTCCTAGGATTTATTTAAATTTCTGACCAAATATATTTTAAAAACATTAAAGAATCACGTGAAAAAATTTAGGCAATACATGTTAGAAACATTTACGTCGTAATAAATTCAACAAACAAGAAAAATAACAAAAATAAATAAATTTTTCATTATAATTAAATGAAACCTCTTAAACCACAAATATTTTATTTTAAAATCCGTATGTAGATTTAAATTATAAAGCAATCATCTTTAATGAACTTTGGTAGTTCATCTACAGTAAGTTACTCGAGAGTTATGCAGTAATTGTAATAATTTTCTTCTGAAGATGGTTACTTTGCAATCGAAATGTAGTTTAGGATTTAAATAAAAAGACTTTATTGTTTAAGAGCTTTTATTTATTTATAGTAGAAGCATTACACCAAAGTTACTCCAAGTTATTAAAATTAAATTTGTTAAAGTGCTTACTTATAAATAAATTAATTAAGATTTTTATTAATAATAAAAAGAGTTCTCTGTCCTAAAGTAGGTGCACGCATACATGTTCAATTTAAAAGTGAAGTCTATTTGCAAAATTATTTCTGATCGGAAAACACTTAGTTTTCAAATTTTAATCCAACTTTCAATTGATATAAACTACTGTAAAATATTAACAGCATTTCTTTTCACCTTGACATTGACTTAAAATTGTAAAACTATACACTTTAATATATAATTAGCTAATAGTAACAAATTTTCGTTATGTTGAAAAATCGGAGTTACTGTCACTGTCCTTGTGTGTTGATTATGAGTTATGAGAGTTGGCTGTTACATATTTTAGGTTATGTTTATGAAGTGCTGTTTTAAACAAATTGATATATCTTAAAGTACATAGGCGTAACCTTTATTCTTTCAAGGTCACTCACTAATACAATCTTGTGCCTTTCTTCTGCGAGTATGCCTATAGTGTATAAACAGCTGTTTTCCTAGTTACTTTTTGTAACCGATAACGTAATTCTGCACAGCTTTTACTTCAAAGTAGACTATATAACTTTTTTCATTTGTTATTTTTTCGTAATACTGAGTCTTATATTGTATATTATCATAATGTATAATACAGATATGCTGTTACCAGTATATATATCACACCTTCTAGGCAAGGGGGTGGGTATTGACTTTTTTATGGAGGACTGGCAGCAAACTCATACCACAAAACTAAATTTTGAAAATTAATTACCATTTAGCGCCTATCGTTAGTCACAACTTGGTAGCTTAATTAAAAGTAGGTAGATTAAAATTAATTAAATAATTATTTCTGTTGCCAGCTTCACACGTGTATTCTGTAGTTTAACATATGAAACATCGAAACCCATGTCTCAGAGCAATAAAATATTTTATGTCGTCTTACATAAATTACGTTTCCATCTCCAGGAACAAACATTTACTTATTACACTTTATCATAAGATTAAAATGTAATTTGGAAAGGGTTCACAGAAGGTTTTTGTAAGTTTTACTTTGGAAATATAAACGGAGTTACGCACATTGAAGTCTTCACGCGCACGGTATAGGTTCTACGCATATTTATTTATTACCTGATCTCATTTATATATGAACCAGTTAACTCGTTTTATAAATAAACTATTTTGAAGTTATGTGAATATTCTTGTGAAAGATTTCAATTAATAACATATTTTCAAATTTGTTACAAAAGTGGTCGATTTAAAATAATATTTACCCGTTAAAGATTTTTAAAAAACCTAATAATTCGTTGGGGGCTATTCACAAAACCATGTTAAGCCCCTAGTTACCACTGGTTTTCTAATTTTAAGATAAGTCTTACACAATTATTTCACATAAAGTAGGAGCACAGTGCTTTAGAAACATTGATTGAAGAATAATACTATCCTATATTTTCATAAACTCGTTGATTATTTAGCGATTATTTAACGACACGTACAACGATTGTAATTTCTTCCCATGTTGCTGACGAGATTAGTTTCAAGCCAGAGCTAAAAAAAATCAAGTCAGAGCCTAAAAGCCGCGCTTTAGTTCCCCGGCACAGTGGCCGTACTTGTTGGCCACTGTTGTAAATAATTAACCTAAATTTTGATTAAAATTGCCTCAACGACATAATTAACAAATTAAACATTAACCCTTATGTTGAAATATTCAAAAATAATTACAGCCGAGAAGAATATTTGAGCAAATTAAGGTGTATTTCTTGAGAAAATGAAATTTAATAATTTATGAGTAATCAGATTCTTAATTGAAGTGTTATTAATAGAAGCTATAAAAGTTTGTGTTCGTCCGTCGGCCTAAACTGAGAATATAACCCCCTCCCTGCGGCAAGTCACGTTCGTTCTGTTTAGCTTTGTTGTAGTCTTTTGAAAAACTTTAACTTATTATCTGCACATTCAGGTGAATCTACTACGTTCGATCTTTTCATAACCTTCATCTTATACACATTTGTTATTAACCATCATAAATTAATATTCTGTAATAGTCTACAAATGTGACCCTCCATGAATAAAAGTTAACACTGTGGACAAACCAGAAACCTTATAGATTCCAGAGTTTCGTTCAGTGTTCTCTTTCACAAACAAGTTCATTAGCAGATTTATCCCGAGGATGGGATCCTAATGAACTTCAAAACTTTGAAGTACGGAAAAAGAATTATATAGTTCACATGCAATATGTAGTTACTAAAAACTATCTTAATAGAGGAAATGAATATTTCGAATTTTATACTAAGACACTTTGTAAAACCTATTAAAATTCAGAAAATCAAATGAAAGTTTTATAAGAATTGTTATTTGAAAATTCAAGACGGTTGATTAGTTCTGTGGGGGTAGAACTCCTGACTAACTTTAAAGTCGGTTAGATCCCTTGTCTCATCAATGAGTTTCAGGATGCTTTTACACCCCTTCAAATCGACCTATAACGTGAAGATGAGTACTCAAGCTGGATCAACCCTGACATGATAGTTGGGGGTTAAACTTAGTGTTTTAACTACATTACTTTCGTACTGTAACATTAGGCTTACGACCTAAAAAAAAATAACTGAAACCATGTTTCTACCGTAAAAATATTTACGGTTTAAATGACGTCACTAGTTTGAGCAATTTACTTTCCAAACTACATGACAACGCATGAATGTTGTAGGTAGGGCTAAACTAAGGCTATTTGTAGGTCTCATGTGTTGTGCTATTTTAATACGCATGATGTTTAATAGGCTATTATAACCTGATTCTTTATAATCCGTGAAACGGAACTCATATCTACCTGAAATCGTAATAAATCTGTGGCCTCTACAAACCAGAAGGTGGCGTGGACTTTCCGACCGTGGGACTTCCGACCATTGACACAGGCGTGGTATTTCCGATCACAAAAATTTCATCCGTGGCAGTTCCGACCACTGACAAAACCACGTGGGGTTTCCTACCATTCAATTCACTTCTCCACAATAGTGATGTGACGAGTCGAGTATTTTACTCGAAAGGTATCGAGTCAACAGAGTATCGAGTCGACTCGATTCTTATACTACGATACTCGAGTATCGACTCGGTCAAATAGTTTACTTATTCTAAAATTAGCAGGTAGCAGCTGAAACGGCAAATTTAGTAAGTTTAAACGGCGATTTAATCGAGTCGACGAAATACTCGACTCATCCCATCACTACTCCACAATAAATTATGTAAATCATTTGAAAAATATCTCTTTTATCGAGGCTTAGGCCTATAACGCAAATATAGGCATGTATAAATATTTTTCTTTAGCAAGTGATTAAACACTCTTGTCGTACTTTAAGGATATAATTATATTATTTTACATTACTATACAGCAAGTGATTAAACACTCTTGTCGTACTTTAAGGATATAATTGTATTATTTTACATTACTATACAGCAAGTGATTAAACACTCTTGTCGTATTTTAAGGATATAATTATATTATTTTACATTACAAACAGCAAGTAATTGAACACTTTTCTCATATTTCAAAAATGCAATTGTATTATTTTACACCATTATACTCAAGTAAATATACAGTTTATATTATACAGGTATATGAATTCTCTAATCCATATTTTGTAAAAAGCCACAAACCTGCGAATTTTGTTAATGCTAGTAGGCCTTTACATAGGAAGAGTGGTGACAGATCGGAAATCCCACGTCTCGAACCCGATCGGTCGGAAACGCCACAGCAGCAGGTGTTCAAACAATAGGATCGCAAATACCACGGTCGGAAAACCCACGTAGTCAACCAGAAAATGTTTGAAAGAAAAGAAGAAAAGAAAGACTTGCTTTCGTAATATGTCAAGACCTCTATAAACCTGACAATGTTTGAAGGTAAAGAATAAGAGAAAGACTTGATTTCGTAATAAATCTGTGACCTCTACAAACCTGACAATGTTTGAAGGTAAAGAATAAGAGAAAGACTTGATTTCGTAATAAATCGGTGACCTCTACAAACCTGACAATGTTTGAAGGTAAAGAATAAGAGAAAGACTTGATTTCGTAATAAATCTGTGACCTCTACAAACCTGACAATGTTTGAAGGTAAAGAATAAGAGAAAGACTTGATTTCGTAATAAATCTGTGACCTCTACAAACCTGACAATGTTTGAAGGTAAAGAATAAGAGAAAGTCTTGATTTCGTAATAAATCTGTGACCTCTACAAACCTGACAATGTTTGAATGTAAAGAATAAGAGAAAGACTTGTTTTCGTAATAAATCTGTGACCTCTACAAACCAGACAATGTTTGATCTAAAGAAAAAGAGAAATGCATATATAGTCTAATATAAATAGTAAATTTGCTTTTTACATCAAGATATTTTTATATCGATTAGGCTAACAGTATTTAGGGTAAGTGAAGCTACAAAACGTTTGGTCTGACAGTCTGTCGCGTAACTGGAAGTCCCCATTAGCGACCCTACTGCGCGACGTAAATCAGAAACAAAGAAAATTGCATGTCCACCGTCGGCTCTGCTATAACATCAGATTTATAACACGACTGATCTATTTAGATAAAACTCAGGGAATTGATTTGTAGGAATTATGGGAAACCGCTGTTTATTGTGTCCAACCTGCGGCCAATTTGGCCAGTTATGTAGTTATTATTTATGCAGAATGATTAGTATGGCTATCGGCCTATTGTTTTACGTACACAGCTATTATAGTAATAAGATTTATAATATAGGTATAATGCATAATTATGTTATTCAGAAAGTGGATGCTTATCAGTGTTTCGTACATCTATGTATGATTGTTGTCTGTGTTTAAAAACAATAAAAGCCTGCACCCTTAAAGTGATTACATTTGGTTTAGTACTTAATTCTTAGGCCTATGCCATAGTAAGAGTTTTCAAAAGATAATTTCCTCATAACACAACACACACGAGCGCGCGAGCGTGCGTGCACAATCTGAAACACACATATCCTGAAACACAATCCCGCGAATTATAAAAACTAATCATGGCATGCTACAGTATAATTTCAAATCTGTACTACTTGAATTTACTACTAATGTTCATATTTAATTTTTTGGAACAGCTAAGCGAAGCACATGCTCTCATACAATAACATGTTCTCGTTTATGGGTGCTTGAGAGCGCGCGCGCTCGTGTGTGTATAAGATTGTATAACCACACCAGCTTACGTGTGTGCGTTCGTGCTCTTGTGTGCGAGGTTAAAGTATTAACAGCACCTGATTACTACATGACAAGAATTCATTTGTCAATTCTCATTTGGTCGATTCAAATGAAAATAGTAAGTTGAAATCATACTAACTCTAGCAAATTGATTACGCCTTTAATCAAATATTAACTCCAAACGAAGTAATTTGTTTGAGGTAAGCAGCGAAGGAATTTGTTTACGTTATTGAGGATATGGAACAAGGTGAAGCCATGCATTGACAGTTTTTGGAAGACCAGAGGATCATTGTGCTTTTTAATAGTGAAAAGCTTGTCTCGTCATGTGCAGAACGAGTTTTGAAAACGTTAATTTTAGGTCGGATGGTGTATTTTTCTAGTAGGACCTTATAGCCATTCTATTTTCTAGAATAGTATTTCCCGCTGTGTATTATACTGATTTTCCCCAACCCAACTCTCCAAGTCGGACATTTATTTAGAAAAAAAATCAAAAATATTTAATAAATATACTTTTCATATTTGGTTTTTGACTATAGGCCTATTCTTCTCTTTTCAATGTTGCGAGGTGTTTGTCTTGTATTAAAATTGCCTTTTGAAAGCAGTGTTAATTTTGTTACAAACTAATCTTAATAATAACGAAAACACAAAATAAACCTATTTATTGTCATCCGAATTTTAAAACATTTGACGTACTGGAACTACTAACTACCACTGCTTCGTTTGACATGTTCACACAACGTAGAATGATAAACAACAAATCATTAAGGAAATTTAAAGTTCCAAGACACTTAAAAGCCATTCCAAGAATTGTTCGGTGTATTTCTCCAGAGAGATTCCATCTGCGTTCATTTTGCTCTCGTGATATTCTGTGGTAGTTTCAACACTTTGCATCTTTTTGAGGAAAACTCTGTATTTACAGTCATGCAAATACCTAGTAGCCTATTGTGTAGTAGGTCTATTTAAACCTTTCCTTAACTTAAGAACAGGTTGTATTCGCAATGTCTTATTTGTTAATATTACTGTATATTTTAATTATATAGCCAAAATAATATTTCTATAGATATTTAAATGATAATTTGTGTTTCTTATTCTAAGCCAGGCGGTATCCAGTGACTTGCTTTGGGGGAGGGCGATCGATGCATTCTATATATATAATATGTGCGTGTGTGTGTGCGTGCGCGAAAAAGTTCTTTCTACGCTTACGTTAGAAATCGGTAACGTGATAAAGATTCGTAGCAAATTAGACGTTTTAATAAATAATTATTCCAGTTTCGATAACACTTATGGCTAGAGAATATTATTAATTTTATAATAAGCTATTATTATAAAAATTGTTTACTAATTAATATAAGTAGTTGTTCTTCCAACACGAACAATTCCGGAGTCAACTGCGAATATTACGCTTGCAAAATTACGTATTGAAAATCATATGTCCGAGACTAAGCTTCACTAGCGCTATCTGTTGTTAAAACTTTTAGACGTTTACGAGGGTATGCCGAGGAAACGCGGTCACATTTTCAAATTAAAATTTTATTTTTTATTTACAATAAAAGACGAATTAACTTAAGTAAATTAAGTTAAAATTCGAGCGTATTTATAAACATAGACTAGTATTTGATAAGTGATTCTACTTTTGTAACTATTCAGAGCATTACAATGTTACAAAATTATTATTATATTTATTACAGTTAGGATTTTACATTTGAGAATATATAATAACTTAATTATCGAAAAAAGTTCTAATTTAATAATATATTGTCGACTTTTAACCCAAAGTTTGTTGAGGGTTGGGGGGGGGGCGATCGCCCCATCGCCCCCTCCCTTGGATACGCGCCTGTAAGCATATATATAATTAGCAACTCTTACAAGTTTCGTAAATCACTGCGTCTAGCAAGAAGCAAGCAAGGCCTCCTTAGAGGGCTTCACCGACATTGATTCAGGATTATTTATTATGTAATGTCATTTTCTTACTTTCTTAGCAAAACATATTCAAATATTTATCTGAAT
Organism: Prosapia bicincta; assembly: GCA_036971475.1. Classification (NCBI taxonomy): domain Eukaryota; kingdom Metazoa; phylum Arthropoda; class Insecta; order Hemiptera; family Cercopidae; genus Prosapia; species Prosapia bicincta. Next base: position 317,797,802 of record JBAIZL010000002.1, on the reverse strand, counting down.
AATTAAATATTGAAACTTAATTAATTACTTTTTTTAGTGTACAGAATATACTTTAAAAGCAAAAAATATACACTTTATAATTCTGTTTGATTTACTTTTCCTTAAAGATTTACAAAAATATTGTATACATAAATTGGTTATCAATAGATAATGAATCAAAGATGATATGTTGAAGGATAAGTCAGCATTTAAAATATGTAGTAATATAATATTTTTTCCATAGAACCTTCATTAAACCTTCAAACACCTAAAATCCTAATATTTTTTTATGACACTTGAAATTTTCGTCTTCACTTCTTTTTATATCTCAATTATTATAATAATTTCATAGCAGTTTTTCAAAGCCGAAACCCAAAATCCTATTAAAAATTTAATTTCACTAAAGTTTATATGGTTTTACTTTTTCAGTAGGAAATTAAAGTAAACTTCAAGAATCTATATTTGGGGAATTATAACTTCTAAAAATCCTGGGTTCGATCTTTAGAATCTTTATGTGTTTTTTCAGTTCCTAAGTTAACTCATTCTGAGAATATGAGTACCGAAAGTAATAATGACCTCTTTAAACGTAGAGCTGGGTACATAGGTTCCTTTAATACCGTATCAAGTCTTTTTCGAGTCCATAAAAGTAATTTTTTTAGAGAATATATTACAGGACATATTTAGAGAGCATGTTTAATCCTATCTCTCAAACATTAAACATAGGATTTGGAAAACATAATTGCATGTAGTAATCACGCAATACTTAAGCCCTGTGCGACTGACGCTATTGGTGAAATTTTTATGAATCATGTTCTGTCAACAAATAACTGTTTTTACCCAGTACATTAAAACTTAAAAAGCGCTGTTGTAACTTCCACGAAAACACGTCCCGCCACCTATTAACAATAAATTATGCCCGATATTTGACAACCCGCTATTTTTATTGCGTTTATTCAATATTAAAATAACTGTTTTCGTGTTTTTATCTTGCGTTCACACTTTCATTTTTCACATTCTATCATTAAAAATTTAACTCCTTTCTAATTGATTAACTTGTGCGTGTTTTATAGCTACGAAAATCGAAACAAAACCAAAACGAACCGCCAATCGATAACCTCAACAGGCAATATGCTGGACGATCATAACCTCGAATCGGGTTAATTTATCACTAAATTGGCGACCATACCATTTGTTGACATACTTATTTGTTTACTCATGAATATTCAAAGCCTTGTTTCCATCTAGTAATGGAATTAGAAAAAAACTTTTTACATTTCATTTTCAAAATCATTTTAAAATCCGATACAAAGATAAGAGTCTGCGTTTTGCACGACATGTAGTCACCAGGGTAGGCCTATAGTTTTGCACGACATGTAGTCACCAGGGTAGGCCTATAGTTTTGCACGACATTTAGTCACCAGGGTAGGCCTATAGTTTTGCACGATATTTAGTCACCAGGGTAGGCCTATAGTTTTGCACGACATGTAGTCACCAGGATAGGTCTATAGTTTTACACGACATGTAGTCACCAGGGTAGGTCTATAGTTTTGCACGACATGTAGTCACCAAGATAGGTCTATAGTTTTGCACGACATGTAGTCACCAGGATAGGCCTATAGTTTTGCACGACATGTAGTCACCAGGGTAGGCCTATAGTTTTGCACGACATGTAGTTACCAAAGTAGGCCTGTAGTTTTGCACGACATGTAGTCACCAGGGTAGGTCTATAGTTTTGCACGACACGTAGTCACCAAGATAGGTCTATAGTTTTGCACGACATGTAGTCACCAGGATAGGCCTATAGTTTTGCACGACATGTAGTCACCAGGGTAGGCCTATAGTTTTGCACGACATGTAGTTACCAAAGTAGGCCTGTAGTTTTGCACGACATGTAGTCACCAGGGTAGGCCTACAGTTTTGTACGACATGTAGTCACCAGGGTAGGCCTATAGTTTTGCACGATATTTAGTCACCAGGGTAGGCCTATAGTTTTGCACGACATGTAGTCACCAGGATAGGTCTATAGTTTTACACGACATGTAGTCACCAGGGTAGGTCTATAGTTTTGCACGACACGTAGTCACCAAGATAGGTCTATAGTTTTGCACGACATGTAGTCACCAGGATAGGCCTATAGTTTTGCACGACATGTAGTCACCAGGGTAGGCCTATAGTTTTGCACGACATGTAGTTACCAAAGTAGGCCTGTAGTTTTGCACGACATGTAGTCACCAGGGTAGGCCTACAGTTTTGTACGACATGTAGTCACCAGGGTAGGCCTATAGTTTTGCACGACATGTAGTCACCAGGGTAGGTTTATAGTTTTGCACGACACGTAGTCACCAGGATAGGTCTAAAGTTTTGAAAGACTAGAGAGCCTTAAATTGAAATTTTGTGATATACGAATAACAGAGTATCTGTTACAGAGATTTTACAGAGACTGGACTGTTATCTCTATTTTACCGTCAAAACCAAATTTGTTTTTAGGTACTACTAATGTTCCCAAGTAAAATATTAAGAAATTAAATTATTATTTAAAAAGTAGGGCCTACCTCATTGTTGTAGTTTCCAATAAGAAAATAATCCAACAACACGAATACTTTCCAACGGATTCTCTATGTTGCATAGTTAAAGTGACCAGATGACCTGTTTTCAAAGGAACAGTCCCTTTTTTCAACGTGTGCCATTGTCCCGACTATTCTCCTGGAAACGATTATGTGTCCCATTTTGGCAGGATAGTAACTGACATAGGCCTACTACTTTTTCAATATTAAAAAAATATATATTTTGAGCAGATAAATATTTAATGCATAAAACAATAAATTGAAGGTCTCATATTAAAGATTTGAAAATATAAATCCTTAGTACATTTTATTGTAGGCCTACTATCGCGTGATTTCCAGGGGCGCAAGAATCCTCTCCACTTTCCTGGTAATATTCATTTGATACCCCCAAAAGCTCTCTGAGGGCACTGTCCTTTTTTGATCTAGAGATCTGGTCCCCATATCCATCTGAGTAATTTAATTTCATAGCTTCCAATTCAAATTTAGTTAAACGTAATTTATTTCTTGTTTTTCTGTGGAAAACTGTTTTCGTATTCCATCTGTCCCTCATCTATTCATTACAATTGAACAGGAATGTGTCCCTTATTTTATTTTACATACCATAACAATTGCATAACTAACTTATATATGTATTAGAAATATGATGCTCTACTGTAGGCCAGTCACACTAACTAATTCTTCCCCATATGGTTGTTGTCTATGACTTTTAAAGACTCTTTTACATTATCATGGCTTGCATGAACTGATACCTTATTTAAAGTATATTTTTCTGAGTAAACGTCTTGAGACAGACCGTTTCCAACCCCACTGATGGCCAAATTAGATACTGATGGTGATTGGCTAATACGGTTTAAAACGTAAGAAATAGCCATATCTGTCAGCCAATTCGACGGAGGCCTATTTCATTTTTGTTTTAAACTAACATTCCAGAAATTTAGATACCTGCAACTTCAGTTATAGCCCAGACGTGGATGGTAATGCAATAAAATTGGGTCCCAGAAGGTCTTGTATCTATTAAGCAAGATTGCTATATTAATATACTCAACGGGTAGCTGATGAGAATATCTTTTAATTGCTTTCCCCCAAGCATCTAACGTCGATTCGTGGAACTTGGTTTTCTTGTAGCAATATAATAACTTAGCTTCTTCCAAAATTGAGATGCCAAACTAAAGTTTGTTGAATTATAAATTCGGTAGATGTCTCGGGCCAGCGCACAAAGTGCCCTAATGTATCCTAGATCCGGCATTGGGTACAGATTTAATTCCAATAATCTCTTATTTAACAGATAAACATGTGATCACCGAGGTCTTCTTTTTTTTAACGACGGGAAATGCTTTATGCACATAGTGTGGGACTCCTCTCGACATTGCACTAGGCTCTACTTTAGAGTATACCCCTTAAAACCCGTCTTTTCCAGGCAGAGATTCCACCTTGAGACCGCCGAGACATTACTTCGAGGTGGTGCCTTTTATCTAGTGACCTCTATCATGGATCTAACCATCCCTCTTCTTTTTTACAGCGTAGGATGGTTTCGATGTACCATTCTACAGTCCTCCAATTGTCTTCAGATGCAAGCATCATCCACACGATATTCTCTGGGGAGAGACTCGCGGCACGTGCCATCAACCGGCTCCTCTGGTCTACGAATCTGCCACACTCAAAAAATGACATCAATACAGTCGTTACACACCTAATCTAAGCAGGTCATCATATGCCACGTTCCACAGGTCCGGTCCCAATACTGACCCTTGAGCTGCCCCAGCTGTAATTTCCTTTGTCCACTGTCTTCCCTAGGCCGTCCAAGTCAGCCGGCGATCTCTCAGGTAACAGTCAGTAGATATTGTGTAACAATGAACTTTTGCTCTAGGGCTTCAATTATAGCTGACCGACGGACCGAGTTGAAAGCATTTTTGACATCTAGTGTCACCAGCAGTACAATAGGTCTGGCCCCATGACACACGCGATCTCCCATTTCCCTAGCCTCTATCACCTGTTTTATCGCCGTTATTGTCGAATGCCCTCCCGAAACCCATGTTGATTCATGGTAAGGGCTCCTGCTGCTTGTATTGCGTTTTTCAGCCTCGGTTTTATCAGCTTTTCCATTACCTTCCCTGTCGTGTCCAGCATGCACAACGGTCTGTATGATGACGAAGAGTCGGGAGATCCCTTCCCTTTATTAACCAGCACCAGTTGCGCCACTATCCAGGGAGAAGAAAATATGCCTACCTTCAAACAAGCATTGAACATATCCGGTAAAAGATATGGTTGGGTTCGGGCGACAATCTTTAATACCTCCGATGGGACTCCGTTCGGTCCTGGGGGCCTTTCCATTTTTTAAAGACATTACTGCCTTAGACAATTCTGCTTCAGTGAACAAAGGAATATCAATATTCGCACATGGGGCTCCAAGTGGGACTGGACGTTGGTGATCAGGAAAAAGTGCATCTACCATTCTTCTCATAGTGCCGGCACTCAATGCCTGGTCAGAGCATCCACCACTCAGCTTGCGTGTAACCAACTTATAGCCCATACCCCAGGGGTCTTCATTAATTTCTTGGCAGAGGGGTTGCCAGCACCGTTCCTTGCTTAGCCTGATTGCTTTCGTTATAGCTTTTTTTGCTTCTTTATACTCTGAGGATAAAGCCGCAGCATTAACCCCGCCACGAGCTCGCTGTGCCTTCCTTCTGAGTTGAAGACATATCCGTCTAAGGTCGGCTATATCGTCGCTCCACCAATCAACCTGCTGTCTTGCTTTGTGAATGCTCTTTTTAGGCATTGCTATTTCGCAGGTGTGTCGTATAGTGCGTGTTATGTGTTTAACGGCAGTTTCTACGTCTCTTACGTTAGGTGAATCTGGGTAGCAGACCGGATCACAATGCACCATAAAATTTAACGTCTCAACCAACATGTCTTTATCCATTTTCCCTACATTCCACCTTGACTGGCATCGGTTCCTGAAATGAGGCGTGACATTCCTTTCTTCAATATCAAAAGCTATATAATCATGGTCGCTCCCCGTATAGTCTGGGAGCACTCACCAGTTTCCACATCGTCGTTCCAGTTCTTCAGATACCATCGTCACATCCGGAATTGAGTACCCATAACCTGGTCGATGATACGTTGGGGTGCTGCCTGTATTTAAGATCCTAAGCCCCAGTCTAGCTGCCATTTCCAACAGAAGTTGGCCTCTTCTATTTGTACGCGGCATTCCCCATTCTACCGCCCTGTCGTTTAAATCACCAGTTATTACAATTCGTCCACCAAGTTCTCTCACTGAGTCCTTCATGCTGCCCAGTTTTTTCTGATAAATCCGGATACCCTCATTTGGAGAGAAGTAGCAACTGATGAATGTCAAGTTCCCGCTGCTAATGGGGTCTTCTTTACGTTTATTTTAAATTAGATTAATAAAACAAAAAGGGCGTATTTTTGCCAAAATTTGTTATTAAGATATCTAAGCTTAGCATGTAAACAAAGTAAACTCCGTATTTAATTTATTTTCTCATACGCGTTTTTATAATTGTCATCAATTTCCTCCTCATCTGTGATTATAGCTACACAGGCTCTAAGCTTAAATACTACATTTATAGGGATACAGAGTTGTTTTTTTCTAATTTAAGGTCTGAATAGTTTTATTTAAAACCAATTTTTTAAACTTTGATAACAATAATTGTTGTCAAACAATTATTGAACAAATTATCAAACAATTGTTGTATGAGATTTTCAAAACGAATTATTTTGAAATATTTCGATCACTTTTATAGGTAAAATCGTGTTTTTATTATAATTAGTGTTACCGTAGTTATATTGATTACAGTACTATGAATTATAATATAATAAAAATAAGCTACAAAAATTGAATTTGTTACATAATCCTTTAGGAGGAGTAATAAAGCTTGTGATGGCTTGTTAAAGGAAAATATATATATATATATATATATATATATATATATATATAAAGGTTTTGTATATATATATATATATATATATATATATATATATATATATATATATATATATATATATATATAAAGGTTTTGTAACTGATACAAACCTCATAACTTAGAGGTTTTTCATTTTAATATCAGTTTTAAAGGAATTACTATATATCTTTATAGTTATAATAGTAAAATAAATTTTTCATAACAAAAATAGGCCTAACACTTAACGAATACAAACATAAAATAGGGAAACGAACTTATAATTGTTAAAATAATAGGTATATAGGAGTGTAATAATTAAATAACACAAACTGAACTTTGGGTCAGTCACATTAGAGTTTAATATCATCTTAATGTCGGTTTTTCTTTAAAACCTTATTCTTAAAACGATTTTAAATTTTAAAAAGCTTAAATCCAGTTATTTGAATCGTAATATGACTGTTGGACTTACTCATAACCTTTAAAACAACGGATTTATGTGAAATCGGTTCAGATGTTTGTAAAGCAATTAACCGCTTTCCAAAACAGATGTTGGCTGATTCGATACATACCTAGATAGTGAAACACTGTACATATGGCTGACAATCTCAAAACTTTACACAGTATTTGAAAAGTAACATAGATATATTTACTTGTAATACGTAATTGTAAAGTTATTGGAATTAGTAGAAACCCATTCATTAATATTTTATACAATTAAATACCCAAAAATCTAAAACCATTTATTAATTTTTAACGCTTGGTAATTTTAATTTGGTTTTGTACATTTTTAAGTTAAATTTGATACCATAATTTTAATTTAATATCTGCCTTTAAAATGATCAAATTTAAAAAATTCCAAAAAAACCCTTCCTTATACATTTCTTAATATCGATTTATATTTCCTCTTTTTTGGTTTTTTTTTGTATGTCCTTTCATTGTATTTTAAGACAAAACTTTATAATTATTTGCAACCGTGATCTGAGTCGGAATTAAAAAAACAAGGATTTTTAATAAAAATACATGTAACTTCAAACATGGATATATTTTAGTAAATAAATAACTTATCATTATTATATTAAAATTTACTCTCAAACAAATTAAGAATAGTTTAAGGGATTAAAGTTAAATTATTGGTAATATCGGTTAACTTTGATTTTTATTCGTTAACATAGATTTTTTTCAAATATTATCTAAACAAAAATACATCCTATAACATCCTAAAATAGAAAAAAAGTCGTTTTAAATGGCATAAATCTAAAAGTAGTTGTTGAACTTTACATTAATTATCGTCTTGGAAACATAACCTCAATATTAAAATACACTATATTTTCTAGTAGCCTATGTATTCTCGAATTCCTTCCCTATGTTATATACATTTCACTTATATACTTTCTAATTATCCAATTACAACTGATTTGGTTGTATAAAAAAACCAGAAAAATTTAGATCACAAAAATGAAGCTTGTTAGCTAAAATAACCTATACATTACGCCTAACTTAGTTTCATAACTTGTATTTTATTCTAACTTTACTCACTAATTATAATCTGAGAGATTTAAAATAACTTAATGTTATCGATAGTAAATTTGTTTTTCATATCTAAATCTACCTTAACCACACACTTCAAGGGAATTTGTTTTGTATCCTCACGAAACTGACCTCTTGCTTTCTAAAATAATAGGCCTGGGTGGTGAGAATATAATAGATGCTTACGTTTTGGAGTAATTATGTCAAAAATCGTGTGTGAATCACGTAAAACGTGCATGAATTACAAACATATTGTGTGTGAACACAGCAGTATATTCTGTATTGTCGAGTATGTGTGATGGATCTAATTAGGACTGTTCGACCTTGTACAGCCTGTTATTCGTATTTAGTTTATACAGCTTTTTAGAGTTGTTGACACATTTTGGATGGTTTGTGAATATGAGATCCTCAGCAACGTTCACTCTAGTGTTGTCATTTGTGATTACTTTATTTATTATCTTCATGGTATTGTGTGTAAAATAGCCTTCCCGTTTGGCCTATTTAGATGCTGGAGAATTAGTCAGTCTCAGAAGAAGGGGGTTTGGTTGCTCCCAAGGCTATGCAGCGTCTGTCGTCGCAAGGCCAGTTGTTGGTAGAAATATGAGGAGAGGTCTCTGCTAAGGAAGGACGTTTATGGCAGGCTTGAACAAAGGGGTTTTACGCTGAGAAACGTCGTTTATTTGACTTTTGCGGGATCTGGCTGACTGAGATTGCTTTTTTCCTAAGTTGGAGAATGAAGTTAGTTTAGTTGTATATATTTTTGTGAAAGGTTAAAACGTTAATGGCTTATGAAATTAGTTTTTCGGTATAAGAACTTTTAGTTTAATTTTTAGATGATAATATTTTGCGATATTGTATCCGTTGCTTTGTAACATGTCAATTAATTCTTCAAATTGTTGTTACCAAATAATATATTATACGAGGAATTTTGAAACAACACTCAAAAATTTAGTTCTTTGAGCACTAGAGTTAATTTTATATTCAAAGAATGTGATTGTGATGTCATCATAATAAACATTTAGTAGCCCAGACTCACACTATAGGCTCTTAAACATTTACGCTAATTTGTGTTATAAGCTACTCCATCCACACTCGGAAGCATCATAGATTAGAAGACCCTCACACACTAACACTTTGCTCTGGCCCTTTCGGCCTAACTGTCGTCGACGAGTCGCCTACTAAGCTTCACGAAACTAAATGTTTTTAAACTGTAACATTTGGGTAATTTTTACTGACACTTTTGGATTCTAAATATTATCTCTTAGAAATCAAGGCCTAACACAGGTAAATACGTCACTCCTAAAAATATTAGGAAATATAGGCCTAGTACCGATTTCAGATATTTATGATATTATATTAAATATTGAGATGCAAGAAGTACATGTTTGGTCTCTGTTTGCGACGAATAATATGTATAATCCAAAAATGTCAGTATATATTACCTAAACTGTTTAGTAGATAACATTTTGGTTTTATAGACCGAGTTTAGTAAGTGGCTTATCAGTAGCAAGTAGCCAGATCAGCGCGTGTAAGTGTGTGTACGCGTGAGGCAGCGAGGGTTGCTTAATCTTTAGGGCGGTTTCTAATTTAGATGGCCTATAACTCATGTTTAAAAAATTAATAATTGATTTGAATCTAAATAAAATTGTACACATAAACATCGTGTCATTTGATCACATGACTACCCTCACATCTAATACATGACATACTTTTCACTGTGAGATACGAATACTAAAGGGTTAAGAAGTTTGTTTCGTGATTTTTTTAGCTCAATTTGACATTAAAAAAAGAACACATTGTTTGAGTTTTAGTAAAATCTTACACACAATATTTCCTTTGGTCACATGCTTTATGGCAGATCATTAACCTCTTCCAAACAGTAAGGGGAAAATATCCATTTTTCGCTATTTGTTCAGTTCATCTTTTTAATGATTACACCGATCCAATCTAAGTAAAATCACAGAGACTCCACGGTCACGTGGGTGAAGGGGAAATGATTCACCTCTCCGTGATCCACTTCCTGGCGGTAAAGTACATATATTCATTCCATTAACAGTAATCCCTTCTAGGGCACGCTATCTGATATATTAGTGGTATTAATATGAAATCAAGGTATTTCCGCATTTTGACTTGCACCTGAAGAGAAGCATTTTGTAGGCCTATATGGAAACGTTTAGGAATTTTTCTCATTACTTTCAAATAAGCATATTGGATATTAATACAGATATTAATAAAGGCAAGCAGTAGCACAGTTGGAAATTCATTTTTGGCGAATATTGACATTTTGGACACTAATTAATTTATCTTTTAGTTACCATTTTACGTAATTCTAATACTTAAAATTAGGAAAAATAAATCAATTAAATTTTTAGTCATTTAAACAGATTCCTTATCTAATGAGTTGGCCTACTCAAACTACAATAAACTTAGTAGTGAATGCAAATATTCTTTATTTAGGAAATTAGATTATTTCTCTATTAACAAAATAAAAGCGTAACTTCAAACTCTAAATTTTCATTTTTACAATCTACACTTTTACAAAGAAAATAGAACTTTTTGAAAGTTCATTTAAAACTTCATCCTCTGGTCCAGCAATTTTCTCATTGGTTTAAGCCCTAGCTAATCGATTTAGGAAGATATAAGTCATACCTAATCGATTTAGGAAGATGTAAGCCCTAACTAATTGATTTAGGAAGATGTAAGATCTAACTAATTGATTTAGGAAGATGTAAGTCCTAACTAATCGATTTAGAAATATGTAACCCCTAGCTAATCGATTTAGGAAAATCTAAGTTCCAACTAATCGATTTAGAAAGATGTAACCTCTAGCTAATTGATTTAGGAAGATGTAAGCTCTAACTAATCGCTTTAGGATAATGTAAGTCCTAATTGATTTAAAAAGATGTAAGCCCTAACTAAACGATTTAGGAAAATGTAAGCCCGAAGTAATAGATTTAGGAAGATGTAAGCCCTAACTAATCGCTTTAGGATAATGTAAGCCCTAACTAATAGATTTAGGAAGATGTAAGCCCTAACTAAACAATTTAGGAAAATGTAAGCCCTAAGTAATAGATTTAGGATAATGTAAGCCCTAACTAATCGATTTAGGAAAATGTAAGCCCTAAGCAATAGATTTAGGAAGATTTAAGCACTAACTAATCGATTTAGGAAAATGTAAGCCCTAAGTAATAGATTTAGGAAGATGTAAGCCCTAACTAATCGCTTTAGGATAATGTATGCCCTAAGTAATAGATTTAGGAAGATGTAAGCCCTAACTAATCGCTTTAGGATAATGTAAGCCCTAAGTAATAGATTTAGGAATATGTAAGCCCCAACTAATCGATTTAGGAAAATGCAAGCCCTACGTAATAGATTTAGGAAGATGTAAGCACTAACTAATCGATTTAGGAAAATGTAAGCCCTAAGTAATAGATTTAGGAAGTTGTAAGCCCTAACTAATCGCTTTAGGATAATGTAAGCCCTAAGTAATAGATTTAGGAAGATGTAAGCCCTAACTAATCGCTTTAGGATAATGTAAGCCCTAACTAAACGATTTAGGAAAATGTAAGCCCTAAGTAATAGATTTAGGAATATGTAAGCCCTAACTAATCGATTTAGGAAAATGTAAGCCCTAAGTAATAGATTTAGGAAGGTGTAACTCATAACTAATCGATTTAGGAAGATAATACTTGAGGAAACATTTTCAAATATTTGACATTTGAAGAATAAATGTAAAACAGACATATCTTCATGTTATTATTATTATTTACTATCTCGGATGGTTCTTACGGTGTAGATTCTTTAGATCTTGCCTGTGTATTTGTATACTATTTTCCTACTCACCGAATTGGTTTAGTTTATAGGCGTACATCCCATTTTGCAGTAGCCTAGTGCGCTTCGACTTAGGACGAATCTCTGGATGTCATTCGATGTAACATACCCATTTATTATAGATATATATATACATATTAAAAGAGTTTCAAAAACAGTATAAGGCTCATGTTCACCTTTTATTTTTTCTGACTTTCTTAATAACGCATTTGTACACATGTTCCTCTTTAAACCCCCATATAACGTAATGCAATTAGTCAATTTTCCTGGAATTGTTTCTTAACAAAAGTTTAGTTCCCGAATTTCAATTCTTCCTCAATTGAATTTCTCAAACATCCTTATTGGTCATTTAGTTTTATTTTCAAAACATAAATATATTCTAAATTATATCTTGATGTTTCTAATATTAGAAACATCAAGGAAGAAAAACGGACATGACGCCAACATTTACATAATCTTATTCTCAATTTGCACCTAGCATTGAACCCTGGCCTGGTTGCAGGTAATACAATTTTAAACAAAGGGCAGATTTTTTCCGATGCATTTAAATTGCATTTGATCTGAATGCATAACTGCATAATCAATATGTAATCCCGATTAATATGCAATCAGTCATCATGACCTAGTGGCAAATTGTATTGGAGGAAATAAGTTGAATTACCCTTGACACAAAATAAGTGGTCCAAGTTGTGATGCATAGTTACCGAATTTACCTACTTTTACATATATAATTGCTTAAACTATGAGAGAAGTTTATAACTTTTGTGACCAATGGTCAACTTTTGTAGACTGTGTACCATAGCTTTATGAGTGGCGGTTAGAAAAGAATTTCGTGAGTGAAAATATAAAATATTGTTGTTATCAAAATTTACAGCTTCAAAATAATTTCTCTAAAAATACCCACCTCAGGGTTAATTAATTTGGTACCTGAACAATTAATTTGGTATTGTATATTTAAATTTTCTTAGACTTACAAGTATGCACTATTTATTAAGCGTGAGAATTATACTTTCCTTTAATATAGGAGAGCCTTCACTAGTTCACATTACTCTAAAATTAAAAGGAATATACATTTATACCTAAGTACATATATATTTAGCCGGCGGTTAGCGGTAGATACCCCTTTTTGGTACGATTGAGAGCAGATTCACATAAGCATCCCTGTCTACGCCATACAATAGCCTAATGTCTCCTTATCGCTGCTATCAAGAAATCATTATGACTTTACCTTACTCCTATTTAGTTGTTTCTACGTTTCCATTATTAAATTCCTTCTATTAGCTCACGCTCTCCTTATATATATTTTGTTCAAATTTTCAATCGTTAATAAAATACGTTTTAATTTATTCATTCAATGAAGTTCAAATACATATTTTTCAACCTATAGAGGATGGCAATTGATGTTAATAGTTTTTTTAAAGATTTTTAGTCATTAATTTAAATTTTAAAAACTTGATAACCCCGTTCGGATTCGAACTAAAGAACTACATGTTTGAAATCCAGCATTTTGGTAGTGAGCCAACTATCCCAAAGCTAGAACTCAATTACTTTAAGGTGTAGAAATTATAAAAGGAAGAAACTTGCAATAAAGAAGCATTACAAGAGATGAATTCAATCAGAAGTTATAGAACACCATTAGCTTCAAAAATTAGAAACGAAATAAAAAAAAGCGAATAAATAGTAACAAACAAAAATAATATTAATAATAAAACAATAATAATATGGTCCAGCACCATATAATATATAGAGAGGGAAATGGAAAATTATAAGGAAATTCACTTCCTATTTTGCCACTTAATATTGTGATTCTGTCATATGTATAGACATATTTATAATTATTGTAATTATAAAATAAAAAATAACTAAAATTAAAAAAAAACTTTTGTCGACCTCAGTAGGAATTGACTTTACATTTTTGTCCTGCACTATTTGTTCTTGTTTACAAAGTGTTGTTAAGGGTAGATACGTCTATATAACTTCGATAGACAGTAGGTCTACTGCAAATCACCCATCTGTAGACAGTCTCACATAGATATATCTCCGTTACACCCTCAAGGACTTTGTGTCTCTCCCTTAACCCTACTTATGTTCACAATATTATCCTGTTGTTCGAATCACCTGTACTGAACCAACGCTTTAAAAAACCTTGACAAAACACTTAATCGTTGGTGTTACTACAGACATGTAAACGTTATTTAGGGCTTGAGACGAAATTAAAACCAAAAAAGCAGTAAAAATATATTAAATTAGTAATTTTTATGCTGATTATAAAAATGTAAATGTTTTTTCAACATAACCTAAACATGGATTAAAAGTCTTTCGGCCTCTTAGAACTAGAGGTTAACGTAGAAAACAATTTTAACAAAACATCGAGCTCCTGAAAAATACTATTCAAAATTTTCCAAGATTTTTTTTTCATTACTCATCTAAAATAATTCTTTTAAAAAAGGTGAGAATTCCTAATGAAAAAATATTCATTATTATAGAATATTTCGCAATAAAGAATTAAATTTTCTAATCTATTCACGTTTAGGTAAATAATATGTAACCATTTTAAAGGGAAATCGTAACTGTATTCGTTACAAATTGGTGAATTTCCAAAACATTAATACATGTAATTAACTTGCTGAACAACTTTGGAGTAGAAATTAACTAAACACAAAAAATAATCCTCAATAACTACAATGAAATTAATTTATGTAGGCCCCACTATAACACTTGACATTACCAATGTGACTTACCACTTTTGCTTGGCTTAGTATTATAGGGTGACTTAACACTATCAAGTGTTATAGTAAATAAATTTATTTTATTTTGGTTATTGAGTTGTATTTCCGTAATTAGTTCATTAACACATTTGATTAAAGAAATCAGCTGTTTAAATTCGCTGTTGTAAAAATCTATGAGATTACCAAAGAAAACAGGATTTTAGAAAGGGAGGGTTAGGTCGAAAAAGTGATACCCAATAAGGTTGTGCATAACATCCCAATAAGGTTGTGCATAATATCCCATTAAGGTTGTGCATAATATCCCAATAAGGTTGTGCATAATATCCCAATAAGGTTGTCCATAATATCCCAATAAGGTTGTGCATAATATCCCAATAAGGTTGTGCATAATATCCCAATAAGGTTGTGCATAATATCCCAATAAGGTTGTGCATAATATCCCAATAAGGTGCATACGTTTTACGAGTAAAATGTATCTATCTTAATTAGGATAACTATCTTAGTTTGTTGGTTTCAAAACCAAACTGTAATGTTGCATTTTTTCTTCACTTCCTGGTCTAACAGGTGAGTAATTGTGAAAAATATTAGTGGTGGGGAGTAAGGAGAAATTACATCACCCTCACCCTCTCTGTCTATTCGCCGCTGCGGCAGAGCTGGTTATTGTATATCGTATTTCATTTCAATGTTTGATTTCAAATGAAAAAATCATCTTAATTCTAGAATTTATGTCTTGTTATTTCTGTGAGCTTAGAGTAGAGTGGTAGTTTTGTAAGTGGTTGATGTTCGAATCGTTCCATTTTGTAAGTCTAGAAAGCTAAATACAAAATGTTTTACTATAGGGATGTTTAGTAACCATGGAAAGAAAAGAGATATTTACCTTTTCAATTCTTACATATTTTTTGTGATACAAATATTCATTGAAGGGGGCCTATTGGCTAGGTCCATGACGAGGTTATTCTCTTTAAATTTACAGGATTTTGGAAGACTTTCAAGACCATCTTATTAGGAAAATGTTTAAAATTACTTAATTTGTTTATTTTTAACAAGAACAATAAAAAGGTTGAAACTTTTATTATTATTGTATTTTTGGAACTTTATTTTAAAAAAATATTATTGCCTATTTTAATTTTCGGTGAAATAATTTAGTTATAAAATTAAATTTTGTTTAAGGAACAATAATTTTATAACTCTAAAGTTAGGCCATAAAGCTGTCGATAAACATTTTGGCGAACAATTCATGCTCCCAACTTTTATTGTGTTTGTATGCGTGAGTGCCATGCGACTAATACATCAATTATTTAAAACGCCTTAAAACAAACCGAACAAAGTGAGGTTATGTGACCACAAACCGTGAACTTTCGAATGTTTACGCAACCACGACGCGGAACTGAAATGACATTTTGACAAGAATAAGAATCAAACAATTATTGTAATTACTCCGTTAATCTCGAACTGAGTTGCAATTCATTTACATTTTTGATATAAAAGAAAATGTTGATTTAATGAAGTATCGACTAAATAAATTTCTGTTTCGCTTTGTTACTTGAGTACAAGCGTATTTGCATGGTGTTATTTTCCTGATGAGTATGTTAGAAAAACTACCAACCATAATTACAATTAATTATTCATTTACCAATTATCTCATGGTAAGAATAATTTATAAATTAGTTGGAAACGATTTGTAACATTTGTCGTATATCGAGATTATTTATTATTAAGAATCGTGTGTATTTTTCAAAATATATCGTAAAAAAGATTTATTATTTACAGGTAAATTGCTTACTTAGGTTAAATAGGCTCTATTTATCGAAAATTCAATTACTCGAGTTTATCTTCTCAACGAATATAAAGTTTCTTACAACTAAAGGAGAAGTCCAATTCGTCAATCCCCTTACAGGCAAAGATGTCGAGCGGAGATGCTTAGAGTACACTTAAAGTAAATCAGTCTCTAAATGTAATGTATAGGAGAGATGGGCGATCTGCTCACGAGTTAACTCCTCCCTGAAAGTGAGTGAGCGACTAGTCTAGAATAAGTAGAACCCTTAACTCCTTGCTACGTCACAACTCACTCCTTGGTCCTCAGACTAAAGCAGTGGTTACTCTTTTCTTCTGTGTGTGTGTGTGTGTGTGTGTGTGTATACATATATATATATATCCTTCTAGATGAAATATGTTAATAAAAAAACACACACAAATATATAAATTATACATAATAACATACTATATATATATATATAGTGTAGTGTGTGTGTGTGTGTGTGTGTGTGTGTGTAATCGATAAACATGGCTAATAACATTTAAGGAATAACTTTACTGTCAGTATGTCGCGTTTTAATTAAAAATGTACATCATTTTTATATAGTATAAGGTTCGATGGAAATTTTTTATTCAGTTTTGAAAATACCACGACTTGCAGTGCAAGCGGGAAAAACACATGAAGGGCATAGCACATCGACCATCAACCCGCATTGTCTTGGAGAAGAGTCCAGGTTCAATGCTAGACGAAGGCCAGCCCGTATTGTAAAACATACTGTTAATGGACACTTCAATCTTGCCTTGCCTTCAGACCTAATAGGCCGGTCATTACAGACTGGGAATCTGACTAGGCGCTTGTTATCCTGGCGTTTTTATCCGCCAGCAGAAACTGACCATCTTCGCTTTTATCTTTATTAAAAAACTTTAAAAATTTTCAGATTCTTAAGTAAGCTCCAATTATTAAAATGTTTTTATAACGATCGAGACTAGACAAAAGTAATCTAGTTTTTATTAACCACCATTTAAACAAGTTTTTACTTCTAAAAATGTTTTTCAAATGTTCACCATATAATGTGATCTTATATTTAGCTGTAAATATACTGCTATTTTGAATAATAGGCCTCGTGATACATTAAGATAATCTAAAGCATTTTACCTCATCTAATATTCGGTTAGTTAACATTTAGGGTTTTATGTCATGCTTAAGTCATTGCTTTTACCAATTAATAGCATTTCTTTAGTCATGACAATATTTAACTTCTTTTTTTAAAATCTCGTAGAGGTGGTCTTGTAAAAGTATACTTTTTTTTTTGCATAAAATTGTATTTTTAGATTTCATAACATTTATCTTGCCATCCCGTTCAGACAGAATTTCAAACTACACGTGGCGATAATTAACAGCCATGATTAAGTGGTTATTATGATTATGCAACGAAAAGCTTCAAAGCTAAAACTTATATATATATATATATATATATATATATATATATATATATATATATATATATATATATATATATTCGTATATATGTATGTATATAAACTCGTATATATGTATGTATATAAACACGCGCATATAAATTATAATGCATACATATGCATTATATTCTACTTATAGCCAAATTGTTTTCATGCATTCACTCATCACTTTCACATAAACTGTAAACTTAGCGAGTATCTTATTTAATTATTTTTCCAGCAGGCTATTGGAAATATGTTCGCTAATTTGTCAAGCGTAGTTTTACAAACGTACTACACAATTACATACATATTTTTATTAAATATTTATGTTTTCTTTCAATCCGAAAACACGAAAATTCTATTAAATATGCACACACACACACACACACACACACACACACACACACACACACACACACACACACACACACACACACACACACACACACACACACACACACACACACACACACACATACACACACACACACATACACACACACATACGAGCGCACGCACACACACACACACACACACACACATACAAGCGCGCGCGCACACACACACACTGTATTATTTATAATTAAACACTATCCACTCTAATTCTAGACAAATAATCTAGTTAGTTTGATTTTTTTTAAAACTTGTTGTTTTACTTTTTGCGCGATTTTTTTCTAGCTCTGTACACGCTTCTATACTCGTATATAGCGAGAGAGCTTCTTCAAGCTCTCGATTGAATTTTAATGTTCATTCTAAAGAGGAATCAATTTCAGTAATAGATACCACCAACTGTTCCCTTCCCCGACAGATTTTAATGTCAACTTCGATGATTTTTTTACGATTTCCTATCCAAGATAGGCACAGGTTCGGTATTAGTTATTCCAGCTTCTCCAAAATATTCCAAATTATTCTTTTCCAAAACAGTCCAGTCTCATCCTTATAAATAAGAAATGCCTATCTTTTTGATTAGTAGGCCTAGTAGTGTACAATATAACCGATGTTTGGAGAGTAATCAGATTTCTTTGTGATAAATAACTACAGTGCAGTAAAAATTATATAAGACGAGAACACATTATCCTATAACCTGCCCAGTAACTATACAATCTTTCTTGTCTTTTTTTAAAATATGATACATATTAGCGGAATATCCAGTACTTTTGCCAAGCGCGAATACCGAACCCACGAATAGGGAGGGACTACTATATAGCAAAGAATCATAACACGCGTGTGTTGTTTCCCAGTGGTACTATATACAACCTCTGGGATACTATGGCGTACTATGACTCTATCCAGGTGATAGAAAATAGGGACTTGCTACAGGGGTAAGGAAGAAACATTGTGTTGGGAGAATGGCAGGAACTGAGTAAAGATGAACAGGTTTCTCGATGTATAGAGAATGTTTACTATAGATAGGAGATCTTGCTCATATCATTCTTGATTCTCCTTCACTCCTTTTGTCTTGATTTTATCCTGTTTATGACTCATTGTCCTTCTTTGCCTGGCTGCTCCTCGACGATTTTGTTGCTATCTTTCTATCTCAAACATTCAATACGTAGAATTAATATTTTGTTACATATTTTACTGAACTAAGATAAATAAAAAAACTGTATCGCTGTAATTGACGTCATAAAAGGTGTTTTTTAATATTTAACCACGTGTTTTACAACTACCTCGTCGCTCATAAACTACCGCTGTCGGTTTTATTTAAAGACGAATTGTGGTCGACAGCGCTCTACTTTTTCTGACACTTTATATTTACTAACTTTTCTTATTTTAAATCCCTTTTGTTAGACGCGACTATTATAAAAGAATTGATGAACAGCTCATATTGATTAACATAATTATTTATTGGTTTTTTCTCCTGACTCTCAATTCTATTCTAACGTGATGACGTTTGTTTTTAATAATTGCCTTGCTTATTTGGATAAAAAATAAATATAAGTCTGATGTTTTGGGATGTGACTTTATGATTTAGTAATTTTAACTTGATGTTTGTTACAATGTGTGATATTTAATATTTATTTGTTTTATGTAATGTCAGTATTTTTTGTATATTGTCTTAGAAATTAATTTTAAATTTGTAAATATAAATATTTAAGTAGGTATTGTTAGAAAGATAATAAATAAATGTTTAGCTCCTGAATATAATTCCAATTCGAAAGCGAACCATTAGCAAGGTTTTAACCAAGGATTCATAATTTCAATTTTGTCGGTCATTATTCGTAAACAATCGACTGTCAGACTACTTTAGATAAAAAGAACAAAAAATTGTCATAGTCTTTATTAACTCAAATTAAAACAATGAAATATGACTAAGTAGATGTGCATGAGTTTTTCCTTGATCATGTCAGTTTAGATAGAGTTTCAATACGTATTACCTTGATGCTCAAATCCCATAAACTGTTTAAACATTTAAAGCGATTCATTCTCCGCTTTTTGAGGAAAAGTATGCACAAATCTCTCTTTACTAAACAGATGGACTCATTTCGCCAACGGTGCCCTCAATTTTCAACTTCAAGTAAAGCTGTAATGTTGGAATTTTTGTAACCACGTAAGCATGATTGTACGCTCATTATTTTCCAAATTCTTCTCTTAATACTGGTTTTCTTTGTTTTGAAACCACGTTATGCAGATAACTCAAATTTCTTAATAAAAAGTCTATTTCGACTGCAACCTGTTCACAAGTCATTTGAATTTTCATCAGTTTAAATAAAACAATTTACAGCACAGGAATGAAATTAAAAATGTGTTAGTGCAGTTGTAACTATTTACCACAAAATTAGTTTGAATAAAAACCAATTACAACACAGACACGCAACAATCTTCCACACGGCGCAACAAAACTGGGCCCCCACACTCTTCATAAGACTTCGTTTCACAGACAGAAGAGAAAAACAAAATTCACAATAAAGAAATACCGCAAGTGTTATCCGAACAAACAATAAAGAATAATATGATCGAATGTTAGACGGAAAATGAAGTTCCGGTTGCTCTCGAAACCAAAAATATAAATGTCTGGAACTTGCTCGTCTGGGAGACGAGTGCGATAAGTCTAAATCAGGCATCCTCACTACGCGGCCCTTAGACGGTTAGGATTGTAGTCAAAATATTTTATAACTTAAATAAATATTATATTTATTTACTGAGTGATTTGAAAATCTGTCGTTGTTTTACTAAACTTAATTAATTACTCAAACTACTGAAGTTAAAAACTGCGATTTACTAAAACTGTTGAAAGACCTGAAGGAAGAAATGTCTCAGAGGTTTAGTGACGTCAGGAAGTATCAGGAAACATTTCGCTTGGTAGAAAATCCATGGGCAATGAAACCAGCTAATGTAGCTCATCTTTCTGCTTTTGGATATGAAGCTAGGGATTTGAAAAATGAATTAATCTATCTTCACAACGATACGGAACTCAAAAGTATTTTTGAAGAAAAGATGAAGAATAAAGCTCACTATGAGTTTTGGAGGGTTGTTGAAAAGGACAAATTTCCTAACTTACTTGAATGTGCTCAGAAAATATTGTGTGTTTTTTCATCTACTTATGTCTGTGAATCTACATTCAGTAAGCTGAAGTTTGTAAAAAACAAGTACAGATCTAGGCTAACAAGTGAGAATGTTGAGAACATTTCAGTTTCAATGCCAATTTCAGTTTCTTCCCAGCCTGCCAACATAGATGCCATATTAGAGGACTGTGAAAGATTTCGCCCATCAACTTCAAAGAATTAACTAAGTAAAAAAAAACATTTTCAAACTTTTTTATGCGCAAAACAGCTTATTTATGTTGGTAATGTAATAAACGTATGTTATAATCATATTGTTTGTCAGTTATTTAGTGCCTCTTGTACTTGCGGCCCTCAGGAAAATTGTATGCAAATGGTTTGGCTCTCATAGTATTCCTAGCGAGGACCCCTGGTCTAAATAAACGCTATTATAATAATCTATGTTTTTGCTACGTTGTACATTAATATCTAGAGTCTCATAGTTTTCTATTATTCCTAGAATTGTCAAAATAATCCTTCATTTCCGTTTCGGAGAATCTATGTCACTCAGAATTTTGTATGTACGGAGTTGATAAGATTTAATGTGGCTAAGCTAGATGGGTGGGCTGGAAAACGGTATTCGTCAAATTGTAGGTTGTTTCATTTATTATTTCCTATATGAACTAAGTAAATCATAAAATTCTAAAACTGCTATCCAGGCTAATTTTGTTGTTACATTTATGTCGCAGGCGAGAAGCCACACAAGTGCGTCGTATGCAGCAAAGCTTTCAGCCAATCCTCGAACCTGATCACTCACATGCGTAAGCATACAGGATACAAGCCCTTCTCTTGCGGACTGTGCGACAAAGCTTTCCAGAGGAAGGTTGATCTGCGAAGACACCGAGAAAGTCAACATCCAGGATCTCCCGCACAGCAACACATCATCAGCAGCAGCACTTGTCCTCAGCAGTATTTTCCTCAGAGTGGGAACGTCTAGCGGCAATACGCAATCACGGCCAAGATATCGTCTGAGAATAGCTTTTGCTTTTGTCTAATATTTCTTTACAGTTGTATTGGTAAGCGTGAGGTATATTTTAATGGAGAAAACCCGATTGCTCTATAGAGCGATAAGTTATTTATTTTTTAAAAGTTTTTACGAGTGTTTGTACTTATCATTTTTAATATTACATTCCACACGCTAAAAACATAACAAAGTTTTAATGAAAACAACCTACTTAAATCCATCAAGCATCTTATTTTTTGATATTTTTCGACAAACTTCCAATTTCGAAAATTTTAATTTGAAAAAATATCTGATGTGAAAAGTAGAAAACAATTCAACAACCGACAAAAAGCTGCCCTGTGTTGTCTCTTCAATGGCTAACAGCTCTCATAACTACAGTACGGTCTTAAATTTGTGTTTAAATATGTAAGAATATAAAATTATATTAGGCCTACTTTATTTAATATTTTTGAAACTGAAACTTAAAAAAAGTGTAATAAAACTAGACAAAATATTTCATAATATTACTGACTATTTTAGAAGTTTTTAAATGAAATAATTGAGTAGCATTATCTTTACAGCCACTTACCAAACGCTTTTTATTTATCTGTGAAAATGTTTTTACAAACCTTTAAAATAAATCGTTTTATGCCAAAGAATAAAGCTAATTACCCTTGATCAGTTTGTAAACATATCTTTTAACAATATTTATTCATAAGCAATTTTAAAAAATATTTGTTTTAATTTATAAATAAAATTTTACAATATTAATTTGAATTATTAATCTTGTTTGTACACATTATTTTGTTTCTTCAATATTTTTAAACTTATTTTAAAAAATCAACACATTGATAAATTTACACATTGAACACGTCGTTTATATTGCCCATTATGGATATAATAGAAAAACCCATAGAAGCCTAATCGTACTTAAATAATGAACGTATAGGGCCTATAACTTATATTCTTATAGTACATACCTAAATACATATAGGATATATAACTTATATTTAAACGTAAAATAATGTTGAATATTTTCAGTTGACTTCTAAACTCAGAGACGATATCTTGACCTTAGCAAAAAGTGCCAAAGACACGCCTTATGTTTGTGTATGTAATTTATCTTGTTTCTTGTGACGCGCTGGTTTTGGAGAGTTCCGTCCGATACCGATTAAGGGACCAATATGACCTTTTGTTTTTGTAGTTAACTGTAGTTTATTCGTTTCTTGTGTATATTGTATATTTACCAAAGCATCATATGTATTTTGGCATTTATTGAAAGAAATGCGTGAATTCAAAAAGTGTTAAATACCTATGTCTAGTCGTACACGCTCCATTTTGAGCATTAGTCTTTTTTTTATTTTAATTTTTTAAGATTTTTAGAAAAGTATTGCCTTTATTGTAGCCTTATTAAAATAACTTAACGATAACTGGCAAAAAACAAAAATACAATTTTTCTATAAAACTTTACAACATATTTGTATTTGTAAGTTGTATTCATACTTTAAACGAATTACCTACCAAGTTCAGCATATAATACAAAATGTTTATTGCGCAGTTGTTGAGTTATTTTAATCAGATTATAATCATGCCGTGCCTTTTGTACGGAAATACAGTATGTTCATGTAAAGCCTAGGCCTATATTGTTAATTATTATGAAAAGACGTGGTTTGGAAATGTGGTTTTGTTTGTTCAGTTGGTAGGTTTTACACAATAAAATCTGCTGTTAGATGGGAACTCTGACGCAGGAATAATAGGTTTGTTTAATTCGACCAGGTGATTTCGGCGTGATGTTTTACAACCATAATTTCTTTGTTAAACCTCTAATGGTGGCTACCCAAGTAAATTTCAAATTTCACCATTAAATCTCAATTTTTGTAAAACGAGCTATTATTCGAAATTTATTGTTAGTTTTTTTGTAAACTGAAAACACATTTATCTAATGGATATGTGAGAAGAATAAGGCAAGGGAGGTGGGGATCTGGGTTTGGAGGAGTAAGGCGCGTCCCTTCCTAGAAGTCGGCATCTCTCAATAAGAGTAAGGGGCGCTAGTTCTTGCAGTATTTTACAGAAGTGTGTAAAAATTAAAATTCTATTGAAGTATTACTTTTAAACAGAGAAAACTGAACCGTAGACAAAACTTTTGGGATGATAAGTTTGATATTAGGGAGGACCTACTGTTACTATACATCTTGCAAAGAAAGTAGCGACTGGGAGCTCAGAACACTTCTGGAAATCTACCCTAATCTCCACCCCTAAGTATCCCTTATACGGTCATGTATAGTCTCTATTAGGGCAAATTGTGAAATATAATAATTTTTATTTACCGTTTCATTATTTTTATTAAAATTTTTTCAAAATATATAATATATATATATATATATAATTAAGAAGAAAATATAGCTAACCAGAATATCATTAAAATACAATCAAACGTTTAAAATGAGTTTAAAATAACTATTTATATTAATTATCTTTAAATTATAAATAATCGTAGAAGGTTTATATTATTCATCACCAATTGTTACAAGCATCGGTTTATCATGGGGTTTGCAAAGACAGAACACGCATGTACTATTACGTCCAGATTATATAATTTAATTAATTGTATAACAATACAAATTAACTTTTTAAACCATTTCTAGTGAAGCCGTATATATGTAATGTTACTGCAAGTACAGGAGGTAGCAAAGGTTAACTATCTGGAGTACAGTACAGTACAGCAGTACAGTCAAGCACAGGATAAACATACGTCACTGTAGCACTTGGTACACTAAACGATACATATGCCATTGAAAAATTGAGATGGAAACTTTTCACGTATAATATAATAATGAACACAAAAGCACACAATTTTGATATACAAAACAGAAAATTTTATTCCATGAACTAAATTTTCATTAGTGTGAAAAAATAACTACTAGATCTTTTCTTCGTTAATTTCAAAATTTTAAAATTTCTAAAGGCCTCTGTTGGTTATAATAAAAGTTCTCTCCCTTTCTCTCTCTCTCTCTCTCTCTCTCTCTCTTTCTCTCTCTCTCTCTCTCTCTCTCTCTCTCTCTCTCTCTCTATATATATATATATATATATATATATATATATAGCAGTATGTTTTCTTGTGTATTAATAAAGAACAAAAGTCTAAATACATATACAAGAATTATAATTGAATTTACATATATTTTATATATATATATATATATATATATATATATATATACATACACACACGATCGATTTTCTTTAAACGTATTTAAATAATGATAAGTTTTTTTTTAATTCCTCTCTTTCACTATAAAAATATAATATATAGGACTATCAAATTGTTTAATGCTTCAACCCTAAATCATTCACTTTAAGTAAATACAAAACGTGAAGCAGGTCACCCAAAAAGTGGGTTTCGTAGGCCCATACCAGGGGGTAAAAATATTCTTCCATTAACATTACTTTATTTTTGTACATAATAATTACATGTAACATAGTAATGTACAATCAGGTTTCTGATGAGTAACTTAAGACAATATTCAACTAATTAATTTAATTCAAGCTATTTAACTTATTCGCCATGCTCAAGATTAAAACATACTACGAATATATTAACAAAAAAATAATGTTTATTGTTTGTTAATGTTTAGTGTAGTAGAATGGCGATACTGTTAATAGCTGAAACGTTCACGGACATTTCAAATTAAACTAGTTACTCAGATATTGTCTTGTGCTTTGCGTTGGTACTGTTTTACAATTACTGGGTGTTTAGATCCATTTCCCATAATGTGACTTAAATGTCAAAATAGCATTAAAATTATAATGAAACATTTAGTTTAAAATTAATGTGCCCAATTGTTTGGCCCAGTTTACTAAGAGCTTAATTATATATAGTAAAGTGAGTGCTACTTAGGGGGAGAGACGGGCAATGTCCCGGTGTTTTTCTCAGCTCCTGGTCACCACTGTCCTTTTCCATGAAGAAAAAATTCTAGGAATGGATAGACAAGGGCGATACCGTCTTACGCCAGGATGTGGGGGAGTTTGTTCATTGGTTTAATTGTAATATTTTTATTAGAAAGTTTTAACCAAAAAATGACCTGAAAATAAATATTTTTCGGTTTATAAGTTCAAAGTAGAAAAGATGAAAAATCTCTCCTTAACGGCATTTTATCACACTAACATTTTGTTTTTCCAGTAAATATTTAGTTCATTCGTGTTATTTTAAACATAATAAATCCAGATGATGCAAGTAACAATTTTTGTTAAAAATTTTTCGGCAAATTAGAAAATATGAAGGATAATAACCCCTTTAAGGTAAACATGATTAAGGCGGTTTGAGTCAGAGTTTGCCAACCCTCATTTTTTAAGACCATGTGACAACTGTAAGTTTTACTGCCAAAGTGATCTAATGGAGTCATGCTACCTTTTAATACACAACACTACTGGCACATATTGGAACATATGCATTAATCTAATACACTTTAACAATATTTAACACGTATTATCTAGAATTAGATTATTTCTGGTATGGCCCATTCTCGATCTAACCGTCTCAATTATGAAATGCAAAAGTATATTGCAGCACAACAGCGTTACTAAAGGACGACTACTATCAGAGGTTTCTTTTATTATTTTCAAAATAATTTCAAGAAGACAGTCTCAGAGAACTGTGGATTCAAAATCATTCTCTAATACGCTACGTTTCTGAACCGATGTCTGAATTTAATATTCAAATAACATACTATACATTTAGAATGAAATAAATTCATCCCATTTATGGAAAAGCTATACCTTTTTATTCAGTTGAATGAAATAATTTTTAAGAAAGACTATTGAAAAATATATTTCACTTTGTAACAATTATTGTTTATTTATAAATCAACCTTGTATTGTTTTAATAATTATATTTTTATTGTATCATATTTTTTTTATTTTTACGTAAATGTATTTCTCCTTTTATTTAGGATACGGTGCCAGTGAAGTTAGTTTCCCGTCTAACGTTTAGTTCTAGTACAAAGATGCGTCCTGTATATTAGCACAGCATCGTACTATATAGAAGTCACTTCTAGATTTTAGTTTCAAGTCATTTCAAAAGACTTTCATAACAGCTAATTACCAAAGATGCTATTTTAAGTTATTTGTGATAACTTGTATTTTATGTGTTCTATATAAAATATAGAATACACTTACCCCATGCAATCGTTAAAAATTGTATTTCATGTGAAAAATTTATTCAATCTAAATTTATTCTACCTTTCAGGTGCTTGCAAAACTCTTCGATTATGTTTAAAGAAAATTTTAAATATATTTTAAAACAAACCACAGTATTTTTTTTAAATTGTCAACTCAATGTAAAACTGTTTATAAATAAAAATTATTGAAATTGTAAATATTATAAATGCGTTAAGTGTTTTCATTCCTTATTTGATAATGTATTTATGTGAGATAAATTGTAAAATTAAATAAACTAGTTTTATATTCCAGTGGAAATCTATTTAAATTATTATTCGTTTAGACAACGTGTAAATGCAGTGTTTTCGTTGTCATTGCCTCAGAATTTGCAAAAGCAAGTAGCATTTTAACTCTTTAATTAATTCCATATCCCTTAAATACTGAAATACGTTGAAAAGGGGTCCTTTATTGAGATTTTTAACGGGGTTTCCCAGTGAGCACGTTATTTCTATTCTCGCTGGTTAACCCCTAATAGTGGATGTATAATCCTGAATGGGGTGCAAAAGTATTTGTGCTTATAAATATACTGGCTAAGAAAATGTAAGCTGCAACCGCTCAAATCGGACCCCTTTCAGTTGCATAAACCGGATCATGTATTTCTTCATGTTTGCTTGTAATTTGGGCATCTCATTCTCTTGTAATACTTAGTCCTACATGTTGCTAAAGGAAAAAGTGAAGGTGGATAGAAGAGAGTGGAGTCCGTCTTAAATGACTAAGTCTATTGACATAGTTTGGAAAAAGCTCAGTAAGCAGTATATTGCTCTTAAAAAAACACTTTTGAGGAAGTCCATCATAAAAGTACAGATACCCTGGTTTTGTCTTAGAGCCTTCAAGAAAAGAAAAATAGCTAATGAAAAGTCTTAATTTTATGAAAAATCTTCTGAAATATCTAAATAGGAAATTCTCCAAATCAAAGAAGTGCGATTGTTACAGAAAACGTTTGGGAATTCTAGAAAAAATAAAAACTTTGGGTAATGCGTCATCTCCACGCCGTGGGGTTGGTACTGGGGCTAAAAAGTATATTTACGTTTGCAATTTTTGTCGGTAAAATATTCAATCATTAAATTTCCTATAGTTTTCCGATAGGTTTAAACCTTCGATTGCTACTTCATTTACTTAAATATAGATAATGTTTCTGTGTTTTAATGTTTTACTAAATGTTTATAGTGTTGATTCAACCTTTTATAAGGGATTTTGACAACTATTCTATAAAACATCAATTATTAAGATATTTTAATATAATATTTCTTTACACTAATTGTTAATTATATTTCCTACAAGTAAAATGTAAGTTGTGCATATCATTATGAAGTAAGTTTAAAGTGCTCTAAAGTGTGTTTACTATTTTCAAACATCAAAAACAAAATCTTGCATCGTCCAGTTTTGGGCACTTCTACATCCCAAATGTAAAGTGTAACAATTTTACTTTAATGGACAAATGGATAGAACAGTTTTGAATCCCATAAAGGGAATATTGGTCATAGACGCTAAGAAAGTTGGCAATACTGTATCAAAAGGTAATGGTATAGTCAAAAGGGTATATTCACTGAACTGACCAAATGCTATTTGTTATGTAAAAATACCGACACATGTGAGTCACTGCGATAAATGGAAATAAAGATATCTGGACACATCGTCATGTTGAACTCGATCCTAAGAAAACGTTTGTACAATATACATTATATTCTATATATTTGATGAAAAATGTTGTTTTAGTGTAGTTGTTTTGTAAATTACCTCTGAGGATGATAGCTATGCAATTGAATTGTACATAAGGAATCCAATAAATGAAAAAGTTATTTGTGGAATAGAGGTTTTATTCATTTAAATTAAACATTATGGCACAGTTTATTTATAGAGTTATTACTTTTATGCCCAATGAAATTCTATTTTTTAACATAATACTAGCAGTCTAATCATACGTGTTATTTAAAAAGCAGACAAATTTAAGAAAATTGTCACAGTGCAAATATATGGTCAAGATCTGCCTGTAGTGCCCATAAAGTTTTGTTACGTCATGGTCACTTCAAACTTATGTTTTTGTTTGGATACAGATAACATTAGGACCTACTATATAGACTTTGAAATTGAATGGTTCTGCCTTCAGTTTTAGTTTCAATTTCATTGGTTTCTTCTAATCATCGTGTACATTATTATTAGTAGGTAAGTATTGTTGTTTCATATTATATTAAACACATAATTTTGTTATTGACATCACTTGGCAAAATAATCACTACTTACAGTACCACTACATGTATATCTTTCAGCAGACGCGGTTCGTACTAGATCAAGATGTAGGCCTACAACACAAAAAAAAACATAATTTTAATTTTGTAATTATGTAGAAATAATTTATTTATTTAGGTAATTTAATTTAAATCACTTATACAGAGCTATTTTAATGTACAGTATTTTATAACACATTGTTTTGCTAGACAAAAGAGCGTTCCCTGTAATAGTTACCCTATGAGTTCAACGTTTAAAGAAGAGCTATTTCAATGTTAAAATTAAAATGTAGAATGTTTCCTTAACAATTAAATACTGTATGTGGCTTCTTTAAAAAGACTTCTGTTCTGAATGCTCCATTCTAAATTTTCCTGTCAGGCTTTGAAATTACCCTTTCAATAGCGCAACATATAAAATAATTCATTTGATTAAATCTGAGAACTTGAACTCTAGAAATGCTCTAC